>JAOANK020343819.1:0-14375 GCA_026257165.2 Telfairia occidentalis | reverse complement strand
GAGTGCAACCTCAGGTCTATAGTGAAATTACCATAGGTTAATGGTGGGGGTTGGTTAGTTGAAGAGTTTGGCTAATTGATCATAACCATTAGAGCTCAAAGTTGTAGGTCCATAAAGTTCTCTTGTTAGCTCGTTACCTTTGCAACAAATACTTGATTGGAAGAAAATTAAACAATAGAGATTATTTAACTTTTAATTAAATTATTAATTTAGATATTAATAATAAATTACATTTATTATTGATTAATTACAAATTGGGATAGTTTAATTTGACTATTAATGATAAATTAGATTTATTATTAATTAATTAAAATTGGGCTTGGACAACTAGACAAACTTTAGGTCCAATTACATAGAAAAGGAGCCCATTGGATTTTGGAAGTTCAATGTGACATGACTCAGTATTAGGATCCATGAAACAATCCATGAACCCAAACCCATGAGATGAGAGCTGAACAATTAATTATGGAAATTAAAAAGAGTTTTTGGCCCAAACCCATGAGTTTTTAATTTTCATAATTAAATTAAAGCTCTTAAGGTTTTGGCTGTATATAAAGAAACTTATAGTTAAAACCTAAGCAAGTAAGTAATTGTTTCCCTCTCTTCCTAAGAGCCCGAAGAACATTGGTTTTCTTTTGAGTTCTCCCAAAGGTGCCTACACACTGTCGTAGCAAATCTAGGATAGTTGGGAAGATCATGTGGAGTCTAGCTAAAATCTTCTTTATGCCTTTGTCATCCTAAATGTAAGTTTTTCGAAAACTATTTTTTTTTTTTGTAAAATTCTTTTAATTAAAAGTACATCATTGGATCCGTGCAATTCTGATTAATGCACCCACTTTCGCTGCCCGGGTTCCGAATTGGATTTGGATAATTTTCCTTCAACAACTGCTATCGCATTTTCAACTTTTTAATTTGTTGTCGTTGCTTCAACCTCATTCGCTCTCTATTTTTGAATTTAGGGATGACAAAAAAACTTATGGTGTCAGAAAACCCCTGATTTGACTAGGGATGGAGGTCAAACTGAGGATTTAATCAGGTCTCCAATCGGAGACAATGAAAGGTATCCCCGATCCATTCCCACCCCAATTTTTTAATAATTAATTTTATTAATTATAATATTATTTAAACATTAATTATATATTGCTATTAAAGAGATGAAACAAGTGCAAGCGACACAATTTTTTCAAGAAGAGGATGAGTTGACCACATTTGATGGAAGGTGAGCCGAGCCCACTTCCAAAGATCAAAAGTTTAGAATTAGGCCACCTTGCTAGGGACTAATGAGCATTTAATAATTTATTTTATTTTAGTCATTTGCTATGTAATCCTTATTACATGTCTAAATAAATAAAAATATTATCGATATTGTGTACTCCAACAGAACTTTAGTCAAACAAAAGGTCACCAGAGTGGGGGGCAAAGGAGCAATAGATGTGAAATTACAAACAATTCGAAAGCAACTCTAAGTAAGTCGAGCAACTGAGTCAAGAGAACTAAGTCGATAGTTGTGGCGAGATAACAAAACCTCCGAGGCTAAATGACCAAGTAGACTTTATAAAGGACTTGGTTAAATCAGAAAGCTTTAGGAAGACAATGTAACAACTTCCGAGTTTAGACGATCAAGTAGATCTTTAATTATACTTTGTTAAGACAAAGAGGGTTGAATGATCTCGAGTCGAGATGTACTGAAGAAAAGATAGGCAACCCGGCATAAAGAGTCTAATGGTTAAGTTGAGGCATAAAGACAAATGGCCAATGTCGTTCTCCAAAACAAGGTACTCTAGAGTTCATTTACAAGACACTACAAAGAATGCATGAAGAAACAAGAAACTTTAGCAGCAACTTGAGGCGACTATAGAGCTGCCTTAGAGGACTTAGTTGTAGGAGAAAGAAACTTTGAGTCAAGACGATTGAAGGGCCCTAGTGAGACCTTGGTCGCAGTAGAGAGAGAAAAATTGTACCTCTAGGTTGAGACGACGAAGGAGACCTTCGTGAGGACTTGATTAGATGTAAGTTAGAGCGTAGGTGGACTCGCTCTTGAGGTAGACCTACCAAGTTAAAACTACAGTAAAACCAAGACTACATTCATGTACTCTCGAGCCAAAATTGTGTATCTAACTTAACCCAAGCACTCAATGGTCGACCCATCAACCATGACTCAAGATTGGGAGGCCATTGTTATGGGTGAAATTATCAACCCTCGTACAAAGACAAGAATTCATGGCCAAAGTCTAATATCGAAACTTAGAGGAGCCCACCTGAACAAACCTAAAGGACTCAGCCTCATAAGAGTCCAAGCAAGCGACATTAGCTTCGGCCCCGACAGAGGAATAAGAAGACCACATGAGCTTCAACCTCTACATGCGGTTGAGGAGGCCCATGGTTGAAGTGGCCCATGTGCTCTGCCCAAGAGGGACCGAGCACGCCATGAAGCCTCAACCCTCATGAGGCCCAACTCGACCCTTAACCTTGAAGGTAATTTGCACATTGCGAGCTCAAACTAACTTCCCTGAGGTCAATCCTACGGTCAACGAAATGAGGGCTATTGAATGCAATGGATCTGTAATTTTACCATGGGGTAGCAGTGGATCCCCTAGCTGCCATGAGAAATCTTAGACCACACTCCTCTATAAATAGGAGAAAGGTCATCATTTGCAAGGTATGCACTCAAACCTTAATTTTGGCCTAAGCTATTTGTTGGTTTTTCAGCAAAATATTAGAAGAGTGAAAATCCCACATCTGAAAGAATGAATGAATTGATTGGTTCCACGCACTATATAAGGGGCTCATGGACTTTAGTTTTATTCATTCCAGTTAAAAACACTTTAAGCTTGGTGTACTAGCTCTAGTTAAATTTCTTTCTTGTATTCTCTTGTTTGAGAGTCAAGAGAAGGATGTGAGCAGTAGAAAGTTTTGAGAGAGTGTTGTTGTAATTGGGGTCGGGAGAGAAATTCTATGTGATTGTAACAATTTTTTTACACAATGGAGTTTCTTTCTTGTGGATGGTGGTTTTTCTCTAGTTTTGGAGTTTTCCACGTAAATTCTTGTGTTCAGTATTTCTTTTAAATTTCTCAGTTATTTTTCTGCTTATTTCTACGGTAGAAGTGAGACATTTTTTCCAACAAGTGGTACCAAAACGTCTAAGTTTATAGTTTCTTAAATTTCTAAGTATGCTCTGTAGTTGCAACATTGTTTGAACTTCCATATCAGAAAAGAGTTCTTGAAACGAACTAGGTGTAGAAAAATTACCTAGATCTGATCTAGAACCTGACATAGTAAAAGTGGGCGCATTGATTAGAGAACGCAGATCGCAATGACAACTTTTGAATAAAAGGATTTTTATAGAAAAAGTTTTTAAAAAAACTTACCTTTGGGATGTTACAAAGGCGACAGATCGTTGGAGGGACTCCACATGATCTTTCAAGCTATCATCGATCTGCTACGAACTAGTGTGTGGGCACCTTCGAAAGAACTCAGAAGAAAACATATTTCCTTCATTAGTAGCTCTTAGGATGAGAGGGAGGAGAGAGAGGCCATGACTTAATTCCTTAGCTTTTGACTATAAGTTTCCTTATATAGGCCAAAACCTTAAGGGCTTTAATTTAATTATGAAAATTAAAAACTCTTTTTAATTTCCATAATTAATTGTTCAGCTCTCATCTCATGGGTTTGGGTGCATGGATTCTTCCATAGACCTTGGCACTAAGTCATGCCCCATTGGACTTCCAAAACCCAATGAGCTCATTTTCTATGTAATTGGGCATAAAGTTGGTTCAACTATCCAATTGAACTTAAATTAGATTTTTTATTAATTAATTAAAAAATTGGGCTAATTGGACTTCTAAAGTCCAATTAGCCCAATTTTTAATTAATTAATAAAAAATCTAATTTATTGTTCGTAGTCAAATTGAGTTATCTCAATTTGTAATTAATTAATAATAAATCTAATTTATTATTAATAGCCAAATTAAATTGTCCTAAATTGTAATTAATTAATAATAAATCTAACTAATTATTACTATCCAAATTAAATAATTTAATTAAAAATTAAGTAGTCTTTATTATTTAATTTTATCCCAATCAAGTGTTTGTTGCAGAAGTAACGAGTTAGCAAGGGGACCTTATGGACCTACAACTTTGAGCTCCAATGGTTAATATTTGTAAGTCAAACTCTTCATCTAACCAATCCCACCATTAACTCAAGGTAACTCTATTATAACCTAAGGTTGCACTTTGGCAATGTAGATGAGTTATATTCATGAATATAACCATAACAGTTCATTTGATCCTTCACAAAGTGATCATGGCTCTAGTTGGATGAAATTATCGTTTTGCCTCTGGCGTCATATCTCATTCCTTAAGTACCACTGGTTCTCTAATGGATAATCTTCCATGAATCTCATCATGGGAAACCCTTCTTGGGGTATCAAGAGGCGGGTACCTTGTAATCCAAGTCTCAAACTAGCACATTAAGGGAATCACTTATATACACACTCAATATGGGGAGGTGCACACTTTGCACTTTCCACTATTGAGTGGTTGTGAATTTCATCTCGAATAGGAATGTTCCCAGTTCTCCAATAGAATACATTCCCAAGACACTAGATTTAATGAGCGAATATATAAGTCACTCTCACCACGCTGCTCAAAGAACACACCCGTATAGGCAGGAGTTCATAACACACTCAAGATTTAGATCAAATGACCTATGATCATCATAGTGATGTGTTTACATTTTCTTTTAACAGTCTTACAAGAAATGAGCAAAACACTGATAACACTCAAAAAATGCTATTGTAGGTCTTCTAATTTGGGGGTTTTGTGTTTTTATAAGTGTACTTTGATGCTTTTATTTGTGAAATTTTGTAGGAACCAAGCAGTCTAGGAGAAATGATGCAATTGAGGTTGTTCAGGGCGAAAAATGAGCCAAACAAATCCAAAATATTGGCTAAGGCATGCGAATAATGAAAGAAGAATTCGAAAGCTAGTGTCTCGATGCTAGAAGACAGCGTTGAGACGCCAAAACAGTAACCAAAAGGCAAACCACTCCAGCATTAAGACGTTAGAATAATAGCGTCTTAACACTACAACGAATTGGGCAAGGCAGAATGTAAAAATTCGATGTAGCTTTGAGATGCTATGCTATAGCGTCGAGACGCTACTTCGAATATTTTCCCTCTTCTTTAAAAAAAATACGATGGCAGTATGGTAAATATGGAGCATAGCGTCTCAACGCTATTATATAGCGACTCGACGGTGCAGCGATTTCTATTTAAGCAAACTTATGTTTTAGGTTTTAGGGGAGTCGTTTGTGGGAGAAAAAAATTCCAAGAGAGAGAGAGAAGGTGGATTTCCAGGGTGCTGAACGAGGGAGAGCTATTCCAAGTGTTCATGAGTGAAACTAAGGGCACGTGGAGCGGCTTGATGAAGGAGACGATCTAGAAGTTTTTCTTCTTCTTTTACTTACTTTTGCTATTGTTTTGAACATTAAATTTGTAAGATTTTAGAGCCAATGTGTGGCTAAAAACCTTGTAATCTTAGGGTGTTAGACTTTTTAAGTTTAATTTGATGTGTTGATTTATTTTATAGTTGAATTTTTTTATTGTTAAATCCTCCTAGTATTTGTGTAACTCATTGATATTCTTGCATGAGAACGTGGAATAAATTTTGTGTTATTTATTTAGCTTGAAGAAGTATGTCAATACTTAGAACTCGAATGCTAGGCCTTTCAAAATTAGGCATGAAAGTGGTAGGTTTAAATTGAGGTAAATTTTAGAATCAATCTAATTTCCATATTTTCTTAACAATTGCAAGAAATTGAATTGTTAGTTTAATGTAAGGTTAGGTGAACTTGAGAAAGAAAACTTTAATTTGTTAAAGCTTCTAAGCCGAAAATTTTATCATCTAAAAGAGACCTAAAATTATTTAATAAGTCAAATTTGCTTAAAAAGAACCCAACACCCTAGGATTCTCTTATCTTGAAATTTTCTTTCTTAAGTGTGCAACCTCTTAGTGTTTTTAACTTAATTTATCACTAAATTTAACCTACAAATCTCTAGATAAAATTGGAACAATTAATTGAAAATTAAGATAATTTATAACCTGATTCCCAAAGGACGATGCTCGACCTTAGGGCTGTTTTGTATTACAATTTGACCCGTACAATTGCAGTATCGCAGTGGGTCATGATTAAGTTTTTGGCACCATTGCCGGGGAATCGGTGAATTGATTTTCTTATTTTCGAGAGATTTTAGTACAATCTTAATCTAGGATATATTTTATTTTAGTCTACTTTTATTTTCTTTTCTGTTCATAATTTTTATCATTAGTTATTTAGGTGCATGAGCAGAAATTGTGAGGATAACTTAGTTCCCTTTGATCCTAAAATTGAAAGATCTTTGAGAAGGAATCTTAAGAAAAACATGAGTAAGCCGATAATTATGGAGGAGCAACAGGCAGAACAGAGGGCAATTCGTGACTATTTCCAGCCTGCTATTCCTATAGCTCAACCAGGAATCACGCAAACACCATTTGCAACATGCAATTTCGAGCTTAAACCGGGATTGATCCAGATGGCCCATGAGGGAGCATTCAGATGCTCGGCCGCTGAGGACCCACATAAGCACATCCGTTATTTCTTGGAAATCTCTATCATGGTAAAAATTAATGGTGTATCCCCTGATGCTATTCATTGAAGGTTGTTTCCATTTTCTTTGCAAGACCGAGCTAAAAATTGGTTGGAAACACTTCTCGCTGACAACATCACCACCTGGGATGAGTTAGCCCAAACATCCTTGAGTAAAGTTTTCCCACCTTCAAAAACTCAGAAGCTTAGAGTAAATATCAGTGCTTTCAGGCAACACGAATCAGAATAACTGTTTGAAGCATGAGAGCGATATAAGGATCTATTATATAAATGCCCTCAGCATGATTTTCTTGATTGGTTGCAAATTCAAATTTTCTATGATGGGCTAACTAGTACTACTAAATCTATTTTGGATGCAGCTGTAGGTAGTTCATATTTTCAAAACCTACTGAGGTGGTCTACACAATAATTGAGGATATGGCTGCAACAAGCTACGATTAGCCTGCTGAGAGAGTTGTTGCTCGAATTCCAAGATTTTATGAAGTCGATGAGGTAAGTGCTCTAAAAGCACAAATGGCTTCATTGACTAATGCTCTTAATAATTTGTCTATTCCAGGAAAGTCACAGTCCATTGCAGCTATGGCAAAGTGTTAAATACATCCGACTTGGGAAAATCCAGATGTGGAACAAGTTAATTATGTGAATAGGAATAAAGGTTACAGAGGAGGTCCGATGCACAACCAGTACTTCAACTAGCAATCTCAGATACCAACACATTATCATCTAGGTTTGAGAAATCATGAGAATTTTTCCGATGCTAATACAAAGAATATTTTGTAGGGTCCCCTCGGATTTGCATCATCTTCTTCATATAACCAGCAGCTAGAGAAACCATCAATGGAAGAGCTGATGACGACGTTCATAACTTAATCCAAAAATAGGGCAGCCAATTTGAAAAGTTCAGTGGATAGTCGAAAAAAGGCCATTATAAATATAGAGACTCGGTTAGGTCAAATGGCTACAACACTCAACTCCTTGCAGAAAGGAAAGTTCCCAAGTAACACAGAGGTTAACCCCAAGGAACAATGCAAGGCAGTCACCCTAAGAAGTGGTAAGCAGTTGGGAGATGCTAAGTCTGGAGAGCTTGAGAGAAGAGCAACTGATGAGTCAAAAGAGAAGCTCGAGGAAGAGTCTACTAAAAAGAGCAGAGTTGAGGAAAAAGTGAAGTGTCCACCGTCATCAATTCAGAGAGTTTTTCTAATCTTATTCAAATAGTTCCTAATAAAATCCCTTATCCTCAATGATTTCAAAAGAAAAAGCTTGATGAGCAATTTGCTAACTTTTTAGAAATGTTTAAAAATCTTCACATTAGTATTTCCTTTGCAGACTTTGGAGAAAATGCCCAATTACGTGAAGTTCATGAAGGACATTTTGTTAAGAAAGAGGAAGTTTGAGCAATTCAGCACAGTGAACCTTACAGAAGAGTGTAGTGTAATCTTACAGAAAAAGCTGCTAAAAAAAGCTAAAAGATCTAGTGAGTTTTACTATTTCTTGTAGTATAAATGGTCTTATTGTTAATCATGCAGTGTGTGATTTAGGTGCTTCCATTAACTTGATGTCTTTATCTATGTATAGAAAACTGGATATCGGAGAGGTACGACCCACCACCATTACACTTCAACTAGCAGATCGCTCACTACATATCCCAAGGGCATAGTTGAAGATGTTTTGGTGAAGGTCAAGGACTTTATCTTTCCGACAGATTTTGTTGTCTTGGATATGGAAAAGGACTCTAAAGTCCCAATCATCCTAGGAAGACCATTCCTTGCTACAGGTAGGGCCTTAATCGATGTTCAGTAAGATAAGTTGACCCTAAGAGTCAATGATGAGGAGGTAAGCTTTAATATTTACAAGTCGATGAAGCATCCTGATGAAGTAAGTACCTGTAATTTAGACTTAGTTGATGATGAAATTGCTAAATATGGAGAATGGAATCATATTGATGAAGTTGATGAGAATTGCTTACTGGATTGTCTTGATTGTGATATAAATACTGAATTATCTATTGTGGAGGATGAATTTGAATCAATTAATTTAGAACATGATCATGCATTTTTACCATTAATGACTGTTTCTGAAAAAAAAGATTGATGAAAAACTTGTATGTGATTTAAAATCGTTGCCTGAACGTTTGAGATATGCTTACTTAGAAGAGTCATCTGCATGCCTTATCATTATTTCAGTTGGATTGAGTCAGGGAGAAGAAGATAGGTTACTAGGGGTCTACGTAAGCATAAATCTGCCCTAGGTTGGTCCATAGGAAACTTTAAAGGTATTAACCCATCTATTGTCATGCATAAAACTCTTATGGAAGATACCTTTAGTTCGTTTGTAGATCATCAAAGGAGGCTAAATCCTGTGATGAAGGAGGTTGTTAGGGCAGAGGTTTTGAAATTATTAAATTCAGGTATAATTTATGCTATCTCAGATAGTTCATGGGTAAGTCTAGTACAGGTTGTATCAAAGAAAGGTGGGACAACTATAATAGTAAATGAGAAGAATGAAAGTATACCCACTAGGACAGTCACGAGATGAAGAGTGTGCATAGATTATAGGAAATTAAATAAGGCCGCCCATAAAGATCACTTTCACCTCCCATTTATTGATCAAATGTTAGATAGGTTATCAGGGTATCCATATTACTGTTTTCTTGATGGACACTCGGGGTATAATCAGATAGACATTGCTCTTGAAGATTTGGAGAAGATGACGTTCACATGCCCTAATGGGACATTCGCCTACAGGCAAAAGCCATTTGGGTTGTGCAACACTCCTGCTACCTTCTAACGATGCATGATGGCTATCTTTCATGACATGATAGAGGATATAATGGAGGTTTTCATGGATGATTTTTCTGTGTTTGGTTCTTCATTTGATTTGTGCTCATCTAATTTGTCTCAAGTTTTACAGAGGTGCCAAGATACCAACCTTGTCCTGAACTTAATCTTTTGCTAGTCCCGAGCAAAATTAAAGCAGAACACTAACAAGATAAAGAACTCCTCTAAGCATGCAGTTAATTCAAGCCTCAATGCTCTAATAGACAAGTAGGTGGAACATAGAAACTTACAAGCACATTTTATCACCAAGAGATTTCAAGGTCGATTTCTTTCACCCCTCGTATGTGTGTGTGCAAGCCCATCTAGTCCTAGTCCTTATAAGCCCAGAGTGACCTTAGAAAAACCTTCTGAGGCTCTTCTACTTCAACCAATGGAACATTGAACCAAAACAAATGCATCCTAAAGACTTATTTACTATTTCTTTCTTTCTTTTTCAATATATATATATATATATATTCCTTCTTTTTCTACTTTTCTCTTTTGTTTTCTTTTTCTTTTTCTCTTTTCTCTTTCTCTTCTTTTGAAAGGGAACCAATTCAAGAAGAATCACCTTTGTTTTGGCTTACCTCCAGTTCCTAGTTATTGAGTATCCAACTACGAGCAATACATCTATCCAAGGCCCAAGGCTTACTCACTTTCTTTTCGCATTTTGCATTGCCCATCGACTAAGGCCAGAAGAAAGGTGGAGTAATCCTCTTCACTTTATTCTCAACACTAGTCATGCATATGAACTACTCAAACAGAACTGCGACATTTTCAAAGACTTCCTCAAAAATTAATTCCCCTAAGGACATCCTAGACCTTCAGAACTTAGACAAGAAGGCTACGTGCTCAATAGACAAGGAATTCCAAGAAGAATTTGAAATAACCCAAATAAAAATGATGTTATCCTATTTCCACAATCACACACAGCAAATCAGTCAGAGCAATATCATAGACTCTTCTCATCTACAACATGCATAGAGCAATTCCACAACTGATTAGCACATAATAATTCAAAAAAATAAAAAAACTTAAGCTCAAAATCGCCCTAAGCTAATTAGAACTCACAGAGTACTACGCACAACCTCAAACTTAAAGCATACATTGTCCTCAATGAATAGATCACTAGGCATGCAAGAACAATGAATTAAAAGATCGAGTGGATAATACTACCCTGATAGGAGAGAGAAGATCATTTAACGACATCCAAAATGAACGAGAGCGTCCCAAAAGATCGAGGTTTAGCATCGGGAACGAGATTTACTCGCACTCACACCTACAAAACAAAACAAAAAACAAAAACAACGATAGGGGAAAAGATGATAGAAAACATGGGTGGTCAGTCCAGTTAGCTAGCACCTAATCCGACCCAAAAAGCAAAAGAAAAACAACAAAAAGTAAGATACACCCTAGAGTAAGACTCGAAATTTTCTCCATGATATCAATCAAACTAAATAATTGCTAATTCCCAGTAATGGTGCCAAAAACTTGATCGTTACACACAGTGTGCGATTACCGCAGTGTCCGAGTTAGTTTTAGTATAGTGAATTTGAGTGTACGAGTATCATCCTCGGGATTGAGTTTCAAGTTTGATTAATTACCACGAATAATCACACCTCATTTTATCTAGGGAATCTATTATTGGAAGGAAATCTAAGTTACACTACTCCTACTCCTAGATAAAAGAAGGAAACATAAGGAGAGTGTGCCTTAACTCTAATTGACATGCTTTTTTATACTAAACTTTACTAACAACAGACTTTTCTATCACCATGCAACTATAAGCTGAGATTAACTAACGTTTGGCTCCTCCTCTCGAGGTTACCTAGTCTCTCACTAAGCACATATTCAACCTGTCGATCTATTACCCACACACTAGCAAGGCATTACGAAGTACCCACCGATTATCACCCCTTAGGAGACCTATTGTGATCTCATCCTCTCTCGAGCTTAGGGAAAACCAGCTTGTCAACATGGTTCACAACATACCCACTAGAGATAATAATACATCATTCTATAAAATAAACTTTCACTCATCACGTTGGCCTACTATAGTCATGCAGTCGAGATCTAATCTAAGCCTTACTCTCGAGCTAAAACTTCAATCATGCAAACATTCAATCCTTGATCAGAAGATTAAAAGCATTAATCATACGAAAGCATGAATAATCACAAGGAATAAGAATAATCCACAAAATTAATAAAGCATTAAACGTCACAATGCGCTACAATGAGTCAAGACAAAATCCTGCCCCTTAATTTCACAACTAAAAACAGAGACTCCTTCAAGAAATTACAAATTGAAATAAATCTACAAAGGTAAAGAAAAACTCCCTAAGACGCGTGACACACTCGTTCTCGACGTGAAGCCAGCAATCTTGAGACTCGGATCGCTCCGAGGACTCCATGGGAAGCTCCCTCTCCCTCTGAAAATCTGTGCTCCAAGGTGTAGTCTCGACTCTCCAAATAGCCTTCTCTTTTTTGGAAGGACAAAGAGATGCTATAAGACAGCGTCTCGACGCTCCCTCATTTGCTTAAAAAATGATGCGGCGCTTGCATCGCATAGAGCGAACCTAAGGCATAGCATTGAGACGCTTGGAGTAGCATCTCAACGCTACTTCGTGGGTAGCATAGGGCTGGAGGCCAGCAGATGTGGTGAGTGTGCCATCACTAATGGTGTCGAGACGCTGCATGTGCAAGTGTGCGACTGGGATGGCATGTGCGTTGCGCGCGCACATGTGCTACATTGAGGGTAGCATTGCATGGCGTTCAGTGCCTGCTGAGAGTGAGACGCACACGATGGAGGAGGCGTGCGCGCTGGCCTGCTATGGAAGGGGTGCGTGCATTGGCGAGCGCATGTTGGTGATAGTGAGTGGCATTGAGCGCAAGCATTGGCTAGCTGCGCTCAACGCTGCCTACTGTGCGTGAGGTGCACATGCACACGCTGTCTTCATGATGTTCTATGGCGTTGAGACGCCATTGATCACAGCCTCAATTTTCCAGCAACTTTCAGCGTCTCAACTCCCTGGCATGGCGTCTCAATGCTGCCTTCTTGGGTCTACATGTATTTTGGCCTCCTTTCTTCTTTCCTTTGCCAAAATTGATCTTCTTAAGCTTGTTTTTCGACCCAAACTACTATGAAATCATAATTTCATCAAATTATGCTCTATACCTATAATTTAACAAATAAATACGTGAAAGCTCCGAAATTAACAAATAAAACTAGCTAAAATCAAGCCTAAGGATAACACATTTTTGTGTGCTATCAGGCTATCTTTCATGACATGATAGAGGATATAATAGAGGTTTTAATGGATGATTTTTTTGTGTTTGGTTCTTAATTTGATTTGTGCTTGTATAATTTGTCTCGAGTTTTATAGAGGTGCTAAGTCACTAACCTTGTCCTAAATTGAGAGAAATGTCATTTCATGGTCAAGGAAGGAATTGTCCTTGGGCACAAAATTTCTAAGAAGGACTGGAGGTGGATAGTGCTAAGATTTTTGCAATTGAACAGTTACCCCCTCCTGTGAATGTGAAAGGAGTCTGTAGCTTTCTCGGTCATGCAGGGTTTTATAGGCGATTCATTAAAGATTATTCTAAAATTTCTAAACCTTTGTGTAACTTGCTTGCTAAGGATTCTACTTTCATATTTGATGATGAATGTTTGTCTGCTTCTTGTTCTCTGAAAGATAAATTAATTGTTGGTCCTGAGTGGTCTAAACCGTTTGAAATGATGTGTGATGCTAGTGACTATGCCCTAAGAGTTGTATTAGGAGAAAGAAAGGATTAAATGTTTAGGTCAATCTATTATGCAAGTAGAACACTCGATAATGCATGATAAAATTACACTACCACTGAAAAGGAAATGTTTGTTGTTGTGTTTAGTTTTGATAAATTTTGATCTTACTTGCTTGGGTCTAAAGTCAGAGTCCACATAGACGATGTTGTACTTAAGTTTCTGTTCTCTAAAAAAGATGCTAAAACTCGGTTGATTAGATGAATTCTTTTATTGCAAGAGTTTGACTTTGAAATTAAAGATAGGAAATGATGTAAAAATGTGGTTGCAGACCACTTGTCTCGAATTGAGAATAGGACTGCTCAGCTGAGCCTATTCCCAATCTCTGATAGCTTTCCTGATGAAAATTTATACCAAGTAGAGCATAAATGGCCCTAGTTTGCTAACATTGTGAATTTTCTTGCAGAAGAAATCTTACCACCTGATATGAACTCTTAGCAGAAGAAGAGATTTATGCACGAGGCCAAATCTTACCTTTGGGACGACCCACTTCTTTTCAAGGTTTGCTCTGATCACATTATTAGAAGATGTATTCCATTGGACAAAACAACAAAAATTATTGAGGAATGTCACTCATCCTCCTATGGTGGTCACTTTGGCCCAAGTTGTACAGTAGCAAAAGTACTGCAATCAGGTTTCAATTGGCCCTATTTATTTAAAGATTGCTACACCTTTGTTAGAACGTGCAATAGGTGCCAAAGAACAGGTAACATCTTCCGACATCATGAATTTTCTTTGACATCTATTTTAGAGGTAGAACTCTTTGATGTATGAGGATAGATTTTATGGATCCTTTTCCTGTTTCTGATGAATACATGTACACACTTGTTGTTGTTGATTATGTATCCAAATGGGTAGAGGTCATAGCCACTAGGAATAATGATGCTCATATTGTAGTTCAATTTCATAAAAAGCATATATTTACACACTTCGACACACCTAGGTCTATCATTAGTGATGAATGATCCTATTTCTGTAATAAACTATTTAATTCCTTGTTACATAAATATGGGGAGAGACATAAGGTTTGAAGGAACTGAATTCCCAGCGGAAGCGGTTGAACGCTTAATGCATTCAAACATGAATTTGGGTAGGAAGAAAATTTACAGAAAAC
>JAOANK020343719.1:0-14376 GCA_026257165.2 Telfairia occidentalis | reverse complement strand
ACTATAACTTACTTGTGATTTAAGTTTATATGTGACAGAAGAGTATCAATGATACATTCAATATGTGATAAAAGTTTGTATATGAAAGGAGTCAATCATCGATAGACTTAAATCACAACTAAGATTTAATATATCACTAATATTATCTTTGATATACATGTTAGTTATAATTTAAATCTATTGATGATAAAAACATATTAATGATGTGTTCTATTTGTTAAAAAAGATAGAGACATGAGTGTATCAATGATATATTCTATCAATTATAAAAGTTTGTGTGAAAGGTGTCTATCACTTGTAGACTTAAATCACAATTAAGATGTAATGAAAGATGTAGTCTATTACTGATATGTGCCTGTTAGAGAGAATGCATCTTAGTTATGATTCAAATCTATCAACAACAAAAGCGTATCAATGATGCTGTGATAAAATTCTACATATGGAAGTTGTCTGTCATTGATGGACTTATATCAATTAGGGACAAATTACATTTTAACTATAAGTTAAAGTCTATAAGTGATAGAAAATGTATCAATGATGTAATCGATCTGTGATAAACTTCATTGCAATTTTAAGTCTATCGATGATGTGCATCTATTACTGATAGATTTCAATTGCAGATAAAATACATATCATAGGCTTATTGTTTTATGACTTTTGAACTTTTCTCATGGACTGGACAAATATTTTGCTATATTTACAAATACTTTTTATTTGTGCTATAAATGCTCTTATTTTGGGCCAGCTATATTTACAACTACCTCTTAGATCTATAGGACTAATGAATGACAATTTTGCATGTCACAAGAACATGTGGTAAAAAAATTAGGTCACTTAGATAAGAATATGGAGACAACAAAAACAATCCATTGGTTGAATGGTTGAAAGACATTTTAAATAGAATTTCTTGACCCATTTACCTGTATTTTATCTATAGGCCTTATTTTCTTGTATCAAGTTATCATTTATTAGTCAAATCAATATATAATATTAACATAAAAAAAACTTATAACATAAAAATTAAAAATTTAGGAATGTAGTTAGAACTTTTTAAGATTCTGAGACCAAAAAATCATTCCCTTAAAAGTTTAAGAAATTAAATTTATAACCTACAGTAGAATATAACGTAAAAAAAAAAAAGAAGAATAAAATACTTGATTTTGGTTTTAATTGTTTAATTATTTAATTATTTAATTTGCCAATTGGCTAGATGGCAGTGGGCATCTATGACTATGGTTTCTCTTTGTTCCTGCAGTAGCAGTCAAACCCTCTTTTTTTATTATTGTTTTTTCTGCCCTTTTTACCCTCCAAATTCGAACTTATTCCTTTTGGGACCTTTACAACTGGTTCCCACTCTAGTGCCAAAAGATAAAAGAGCATCACCATCTTTATCTTCCATTCAAATTACTTCCAAAATTATTCTCAATAAAAAAAATTAAATATTCATTTTTTTAAAAATAATAAAATAGTAAAAAGTTTGAAAAGAGACGAATGCAACGAACACTGAGTTTTCAACAAAGGGTAAACAAGAAAAAGATAATAATAATAATAATAATAAAGAAAAAAGGATTCTTCTGTCCATTTTCAACAGAAGCAACTTTGGATGTTTCCAATCAGTTTCTATATTTGAAAACTATAGAAACTTTAAGACTGGCATCTTCTGTTTTAACTAATCTGGAACAAAGAAGACTATAAAAATCATCAATTTGATTCCTTTCCCTTTTTCAAGTCATAGCTATGAAGCTGGAACATTTTAGTTTGGGCGGCGTATCCGTGTTTGACACGTGTTAGATACACTAGATAAGTACCAGAAACTTGTTAAACAAATTAGATTCGTGTTAGACACTCGTTCCATACGAACAGTTTTCTACAGATACAAATAAACTAGACTAATCCAATCTACAGACTCGTCCTGAAGTCGATAGACAGAACAGAATGAAGAAAAAGTTGTGTTAATCCTATACTTCAAACTAACTGACCTACTTGTTAAAAATGTAGAAAACTGTGCAATGAATTCAAAACTCCCTCACATTCTCTTCATTGTTTTTCCTTTCTCACTCGCTTGAGAACCCCGGTTTGAGGGTGCCGGGGGCTTTGCGTGTCCGTGCCTTGTGTTTCCCTACACATTTCTTCCATCTATGAACATTTCATGTGCTTCTTCTATGTAGTACCAGTTTCATTCACAGGTCTACAGAAAAACAGAGTCAGAGACTCGCATACAAGGTTCTACACATGCAGAGAATAAGCACAGTACAGAAAAAAATTGCTCAAAACGGTCGATTCAATCAAGCTCGACGGCTTGGAAAAGTAAAATGAAACTAGAGTTTAGAAAGAGAAGCAATACCATGGAAATATTGATAGAGCAGTCAACAGGTTACAGGGTAATTAACAACTATGTATGGGTTCATACAAAACATCGTATGAGACTACGAGTATGTGTGGATGTATGTATGCATGTAAATGAGGCATCTAGGAATAGTAGTTTAACAAATAAGGGTCTAAAGGGCATAAAACAAGCAGAAAAGAAAATAAGGGAAACAGGAAATGAGAAAGAGCAACAAGTTAATAGTTCTTTGTCCTCACGGCATCACATGGGGTGTTGCATCAAAGAAAGCAGTAAATTAGATTCTTCAAAACACTCTTCTCAAGGCACTTAATTTTGATATAACTTCTAAGATGTACATACTTGTCTCTTTCCTATCTCAGCCCCACAAATTTGTAGGGAAAAAAAAAAATCATTTTCTGTTCTTTTGCCTACCCGAAAACCAAACTAAAAACTTTGTCACATTTTGAATATTTCATGCTTCGAGTCTCAAAGAAGACGCCAACTGAATTAAAAAAAAAAAAAGAAGAAGAATGCCTGCCAGCCTGAGCATAAGTCAACCGGTTAAGGTATAGTTCTCCGATCAAAAGATTGGATTCGAATCCACATCTCTACATGTTATTGAACTAAAAAAAAATAGTTTTTACTCCATCATCTCCAAATTACACTACCTTATGGTCATAAAGACTTGGCAACTGTAGATTAATTGCACACATCTTAACAAAGTTATACATACATGAAGTATAAACAAAGTTACACCACTCTCACTCCTACATCCCCTCAACTCAGCCCCCGCTAAACAAAAGAAAGCCTATTCTTTTCCCTTTTTGAAAGGGAGAAGAGTTTGATTGATTGTCTTATCAAACCTTGACTACTGGTTTCTTTTCTTCATTTTTTTTGAAGCAACAAAAGAAAGTAAACTTCAAGGACAATGCTTTTTGAACCATTTAGAGTTATGTGGTAAAAATAAGAAAGAAGTATTGATCAAGGTTTCGTAACCGAAATGCCCAAAATTCATCGAGTAAAAAACTCACAAAGGGCAATGAATCAATCAAAAAATAAATTTAGATAGAAAAAGTAACATCTATATACTTGAATAAGCTAACAATATTACAAGAAGAACAAACACAAGTCACTTCATGAAAATCTATACATCTTACAACATCAAGGCTTCACATCTCCTTCATCATCTAAACATACTCTATCACCCAAATATGTATTGAAATTTTCTCGATCACTCGTCAATTACAATAAAATAAACAAACAGCAGCAGCAGCTCCATTAACAAGTGAACTCATCTCTCCTAAAATACAGCAAAAGAAAAAGAGAAACAAAAAAGTAACCAACCTCACAATCCTATCTTCAGGAACGGCTACTTTCATGACTCTAAGATAAATCCTGGGTCTGAAAGAAACATAATTCCATTAATCTATAAACAAAAAATTTTCAGGAGAGATTTCTTCAAATCAATCCTCGCCAGAACAGAGCAACAGAGATGACAGATCACCCTAACTTAAAATCTAACCAATAGTATCATATATCCAAAGCAATTTCAGAGGGATATATATCTATATAATAAGCTAGAGATTGCATCCTAAGCAATTACAGGATTTGGGGGTGAATGAGCAGAAACCAAATGGCCTGTTGGGGATGTTGCAGTTGATCGCATAGCAACAAGGAGAAGGCAAACACAACCCCTTGGCGCCTCCACAGCAAGTGCAGGGCGCACATATTTGGAAGCTCCCCAATCTCCTTCTTGTCTCATTCATCTCCATCATCTTCAACTTCCCCTCTTCGATTAATGGCACCATCTCTGCTACAGACCCATTTGACTGTGAATCAAAACAATTTTAAAAAACCCATAAAAATAAAGGAAAGGGGATCAATGAATTAAAGGAAATGGTGAAATGGGAACTCACTTGACTGATACTTGCTTCATTCCCAGTTGCCAAACAGGCGAGAAAAAGAAGAAAAACGAGGGAGAATCCAGACATCCTGCAATTCCAAAAGAATTCGAACTGTTGAACAGTGAGAAATGTGGTTTTAGAAATTTGTGGGGGAGATCGATTCAGAGGGAGGGGGTTGAATTGGGAACATAAATTTGGAGGGTAGTATTAGAGATGGGGTATTCGTTTTGGGGGGAAAAATCATGGACATGGAGGGTTTAGTTTAGTTTAGAGTTGAGATTGATTTTGTTGTTGATGGTCAGTGAAGCACGAAGCCGCTCAGTGGTGGAATGTCTTTTGATTTATTGTTAAAAAAAAAAGAAAGGGAAAAGTTTTGTACTGTGTGTCTTGGGCTTTCGGCTGAGTGAGAATGACTACGTGGGAATGCGATTATGTAAAAAATCTGATTCGGTAGATTTCTTTGCTTTAAAATAAATTCATCCGACATCATTAATCAGCTGCGACCCTGTGACATGTAATGTAACAAATACTACGTTGGATTTGGAATGGAGTAATGAAATAATGGAAAGTTTAAAAACTAATTTTAACCTCTAAACTCATTTTTTTTAAAATAATACTCGGCTGCTTAATGGTGAGTAGAGTTCTTCTTACACACCACCATAAAAAACTTGACAACTTGAAATTATCCTCATTATCAAAAACATAATGGTAGTATGTAGAAAGATTCCTCTACGCAATAAGTAACCAAGATTTTTATTTTTTATTTTATTATTATTTTTATAATATATTATATCACATTATGGGTATAGACCAAAACCTTCAACTTATAGGAAATGAAGTCTCCCTAATTAGGCAACTGGTCGATCTAAAGCTCCGACAAAGACGATAGGAGGATTTTCTAGGATTTCCTCTATTCCGTAACAGATATGGATTCAATTGCTGTGTAGTGGAAGAAACTAGCACTTACTAAGGAAGTAGAGAAACCTATCTACATGATGGATGGACCTTTGTTGATGACTAAGGACAATCTCCAACTCTGTGCAATGGGAAAGGTAATGACTAGTTGTCGTATTAACGTCGACGCCTTCCATTCGGTCATGCAATTAGTTTGGAGAATTCAGAATACCACAAAAATCGATGGATACTAATATTTTTGTCATACTGTTCAAATCACAAGTGGAGAAAATGCGAGTGATAATGAGGACAAGGCCTTGGTCTTTGATAGGTCCCATGATTGGAGTTTGAGATCCAAAGGAAAGATGATAAGGTAGAGAAATTGTTTGTGTGGAAGATGTATTTTCTATCTGTATGATTTCGTGTAGAAGGAGAAATGATATATGGATCCAAAGAGGAAACTATTACAAAGAAAGATTAAAAAGACAAAAGGTAAACTAAGTACAAATTACACTGTGGATGAATAGTACACGCAATAAAGGTAAAGTACACAACTAGACTAATCAAATCAATAGGTAGGGATTCCTTATGTTGTAACATCCCCCCTCAAACGAGAGCGGGGGATAGGAAGCCCAAGTTTGTCACGTAAATAAGCGAACCGACTAATGTGAAGTGGCTTAGTATGGCAATCTGCAATTTGATCTACAGAAGGAACATATTGAATGTCGAGTTGGTGTTGAAGAACTTGATCATGCAGAAAATGAACACCAAGTTCAATATGCTTAGTGCAGACATGGACAATTGGATTGTGAACCAAGGCAGCAGTCGATTGATTTTGACACCAAGTGATAGGGGAGGAAGCCAACAAAATGTGGAGCTCGGACAAAAGAGACTGGATCCACTTGAGCTCACAAGCAACATGGGCCAGCGCACGGTACTCTGATTCTATATTGGAACGAGAAACCACTTGTTGTTTCTTTGAGAACCTTGAGATCAATGTAGAGCCAAAGAACACACAATAGCCTCCTACAGATTTGTGGTCATCCGGATATGCTGCCCAATCAGCATCCGAATACCTTGTCAAAGTGAGAGTAAGCATAACAGAAATAGGTAAAACAAAATCAATAGTACCAACCAAGTACCGTTGAGCGATTTTCAATGATTAAGAGAGGGAGCGTGAGAATATTGACTGAGCTTGTTGACTACAAATGCGATGTTGGGTCTAGTGAGGAGCATATAGTGTAAAGAGCCAAATATGCTGCGATATAAGGAGATGTCCATGGAGGGAGGGGTTGTGTGAGCAGAAGTAGAGTGATTGCCTATGATAGGCGAAGAAGCTGCCTTGTGGTACTGCATATTCAACATTTAAGTAAGTCTTTAATGTAGGAGGCTTATGATAGAGTGAAGTCGGTAGGAGTATGTTCAACCTGTATACCAAGAACATAGTGAATGAGGCCAAGGTCACGAAGAACAAATTCCCTTCTCAGTTGATGGACTGAGGAATCAAGAAAAGGAGGAGAAGAACCCGTAAGCAAAATATCATCCACGTAAACCATAACAATGATGAAGCAGTGTGAGGTCCGAAGGAAGAACGATGAGAAGTCAACCTTAGATTGAGCAAAGTCCTAAGCAACAAAAGTGGAGCAAAGACGTTCATACGAAGCTCGAGGAGCTTGTTTTAAGCCATAGAAAGCCTTACTGAGTTTGCAAACATGATGAGGATAATGGGGATCCACAAAGCCTTGAGGTTGAGGCATATAGACAGCTTCCTAAAGAGAGCCATTGTGGAAAGCATTGCTAATATCTAGTTAACGAACGGGCCAATGCCAAGGAGCTGCTAGGGCCAGAACCAACCGAATGGAAGTAGGTTTAATAACCGAACTATATGTGTCATGAAAATCAACACCAGGTGTTTGAGTGAATCCTCTAGCCACTAAGCGGGCCTTGTAGTGTTGGATAGAACCATCAGCGACATGATTCAGTTTGTAGATCCACTTGTTGCTCAAGAGATGATATTAAGAGATGAGGGAACAAGTTTCCAAGTGTGGTTACGAAGAAGGGCAGTGAACTCCTCTTGCATAGCTTGTTGCCAAGCAGGGACATGCGAAACATCATCAAACTTGGAAGGTTTAATGGTAGATCAGTCAAGAGGGCGACTTGCTAAGAAAAACAACAAAAAAATTGCTTCGGTTTGGTGATGTCGGCCTTGCTACGGGTCAGCATAGGATGAGTGGAGGTGGTGGAGGAGGTAAGAGGTGAAAAGGCTGATAAGCTTGCAGCCACATTTAATTCATTCATGGAGTGGCTGGTTGGACTGTGTGACAGAGGAGAATTGCTGCTGATAGGGTTGGTCTCACCATTACTGGGCAATTAGACTCGAGAAAATAAAGGTGAATTAATATCCATAAGTTCCATATTATTGGGATTAAAATCACCATCACTGGGAGGAACTGCTGTGACTGATTATGAAGGATCACACGTGGTGTAAGTGACTGACATCTAGGAGAGGATATATTCTACTTGATTCCTTGAGGCAACAACTAATTGCATAAACTGTTGGGAGAATGGAAACTCTTTCTCATTAAAACACACATGTTTGGACGTATATACTTTGCCTATAGGAGCCAAACATCTATAGCCTTTATGATTATTACTGTACATTAGAAAAACACATTTGAATGTGTGAAAATCAGATTTGTATTGCTGATATGGTCGTAGACAAGGGTAACAGGCTACACCAAAGATTCTTAAAATAAAATAGTCAAGTGGAGTCTTGTATAACATAGTATAAGAAGCTTGCCCATCAATTACATCTGTAGGCATTCTGTTAATTAGAAAAACTGATGTGTGAAAGGCCTCCCACCAATATCTTAGAGGCATCTTAGCTTGAGCTAAAAGAGTAAGCCCTATTTCCACGACATGCCTATGTTTTCTTTTAACTCTACCATTTTGGGTCGATGTGTAAGAACAAGATAATTGGACTTTAATCCCTACTTCAGATGCAAATTGTATAAGTGGTCTGAACTCTCCTCCTTCATCACATCTTGTAGTCTTAATTTTAGCATCACTAATAGTTTTCAACTTAGCTCTTAAATTGTTTGAAAATGCTAATAGCATCTTCTTTAGATTTTAATAGAAAACTCCAAGTGTAACAGGTATAATCATCCACAAAACAAACATAATATTGAAAACCATCAGTACTCTTGTTGGTGCTGGACCCCACAAGTCAGTATGAATTTTAGAGGTTCTGATGCTCGTGACAAGGAATTAGGGGAAGACAATTTGTGAGATTTACCAAACTGACATGCCTCACGAAAACTTGCTTTTTCATTCATTTTCTATTTAACATTGTAGGAAATCAACACTTGATGCATGATTCTAGATGAAAAATGTCTCAATCTACTATGCCAAACATCCATAGAGGTGTACAAAATGTAATGACTGCTAGGAGAGATAACTAGTTTAGGTTCTCCTTGACTGCCACTATTTGTCATATAAGAGACAAAAGCAAGAAAACTAAACTTCGTCTTGAGGACTTCTTGTTGATCATTAGAAAAGGCATCACCACCACACAGTGAAAGAATTTGATACAACCCATCTCTAAGGCTCCCTTCCAGAAGAACTCTCCCTATTTCCTTGTCCTTGATGACACAAAATGAACCACAAAATTCAATAATAATAGGTTATCCATTGTCAATTGTGATATGCTTATCAAATTCTTCTTAATAGGTGGAACATGTAAAAGTTCTTTCAAAATAAGGTCTTTAGCACTAGACTTGATTAAAGAGCTACCATTATATGAAATAGGTAATTGAGTACCATTTCCTACAGTAATCGTCTCATTACCTGAATAATCTGATTTGAGCGATAGATTTGCAAGGTTTGAGGTTAGGTAATTGCTTGCTAGCTTCACTATCCAGATAACAAGCTATGTCCTTGACACTCTCCGGTGTGGCAATCATCGCCGTTCCACTATGATTCTTACTTTGCTGGCTCGATCCTGAAGTTGTCTAAGTGTTGTTATTGAATCCACTCTCAAAACTATAATAGCAAACTGTAGCAGTATGGCCTAACTTGTTACACACTTGGCAAATCAATCTTGTATTCATGCTATGTCCTCTGCCTCTTCCTCTGTTATACTTTTGATATTTTGATTTTTGTGTTGTTGTTGAGTAAAATTCGTTGTCTGACTTCCACTGAAGGCTACATTTGAAGACAGTTGATTAATAGAGATGGTGGCCTTTAAGGTTTGCAGTTATTCTAAGCAACGTTCAAAAGTCAGGAGTTGGGACTATACTTCATTCCAAGATATTGTTTTATTTTGAATCACCTCATCAATTGGTGTATATTCTTCATCAGGTCCTGCTAGGACATATGATATCAAGTCTTTTGTACCTACTAGTGAGCCAACAAGGAGGAGGTTATCAGCAAAACATTTCATTCGGCCTAAGTAGTTGGTCGTCTTGGTATTTCTCTTTCTTGTTTGTTGGATCATTCTCTTAAGGTAATCTTGTTGAGAAGAGGCTTGCACTTCGTAGAACTCTTGCAGTGCTGTCCACACATCTTTTGCTATTTGACATTCGGTTATTTGGGAAGCTACTTCAATGGTCATGGAGTTGTATAGCCATCATACCAAACGTTGATTAGCTGCAAGCCAAACATCATGTTCTGGATTAGGCAACAGTAGGCCTTCAGGTTTATCATCTTATGAAGGTATGATAATCGATTCCTCAGGGCATTCTTTTGCTCATGTGAGATTCCCATCCAACTTGTAACTTCTAAGTATTGGGAGAGCTATGTTCTGCCACAACAAGAAGTTGTTTTTATCCAATTTTATGGAAGTCACTTGGTTCAACAACGTTGCAAAGGTTGGGTTTCCAACGGGGGGTGGTCCCTGACCTTACTTCAATACTCCCAGCTAGTTTAGTGACATACACTGGGTTGGTGTTAGCCATGGTAGCTCTGATACTAGATTGGAGTTTGACATCCAAAGGAAAGATGATAAGGTAGAAAAGTAGTTTGTGTGGAAGATGTATTTTCTGTCTATATGATTTCGTGTAGAAGGAGAAAGGATATATGGATCCAAAGAAAGGAAACTATTACAAAGGTAAACTGAGTACAAATTACACTGTGGATGAACAGTACACATAATAAAGCTTGCATGCCTCTAGGGCGTTTAGATGCTGCTGTGTGATGAGAGCGCACGATCGCGTGCGGTGTTCTTGACATGTTTATCAGCGTCTCGATGCCGTTGAGTAGCATCTCGACGATGATGACCCCAACTTCATTTTTCCAGTAAATTCTAGCATCTCAACGCTGCCTTCTCAGGTCATCAATAGCTAGGCAGTCCTTATGCTGTAACACCCTCATTGTTCTAGTCTCCCCGAAGGATACAGATCTACCTACTAATATAGATTTCATGTTTACTTCATTATGGGTCCAAATCCATGTCATTCCTTTTAATTGTATGACCAAAGAAATGACTAAACTTATTGGCTCCCATGTGGGATCAATTGAAGATATCGATTGTGAAGCAAATGGGAATGGGAATTGGACAAGGCTATGCCCATTCGGTTATCCCTAGACATCATTAAACCTTTACGACGAGGTATCAAATTACGCTCAATGGAAGGTAAGGATTCTTGTTGCCCGATTTATTATGAAAAACTCCTTGACTTTTGTTATTCGTGTGGAAGAATAACTCATTCCCAAAAAGAATGCGATAGTCCGATATTGCAATACTAATGTCAATGTAGACCAATATGGTGATTGGCTATGTGCATCAATAACAAAAGGACTCAATGCAGACACAAGAGGATGTGGTATCGCCCATCCATCAGAGAACGCATTAGGGGTTTTGTGGTGGACGAACTAGCTGACATCCTAATGAAAGATGGCAGACCAATACTATTGAGGGTGATATAGACAGTGATACAACGTCGACTATGGCGGCAGTAAACGTTACAAAAGACATACAACGAAATATGGGCGATTCCAATAATTATGAGTAGGAGAAAATCTTGGAGGACAAGTCAACAATTCCTTTGACCGAAAATTCATTTGATATTATTAAGAATTTATTGCCATAATGACGAATAGGGTGCTAATACACCCTCACTCGTCATTGTGGCGGCTGTTACGTCCATGGAGATTGATAATTTGATACGTGTGAGAGATGCGGTGGATGAGGAGAAATTACGTGCATTAAAAGGAAGCCAGTAATTGAGCCTCCAACTACAATTGGGCCTACGAAATCTATCTTTTTTGGGCCAATGGAGTCTTATCTAAACTTGGTGAAAAGCACATTGCATTTGTAGGGGATTCTTCATGAGCAAATGCAGTCCAGTGACCGTCCTCAGGACCTTGGTCGGACTAGGACCTCAAATAATGCAAATCAAATTGGGCCAACTAAGCCCAAATGGTCTTGGAAACAACAAGAACAACAAGTGCATGAAATAGGCTATCATATGAAGGAGGTGTCACTATGGGTTTGTGACGTAGAATTATTGAATTTCCTTTCAAAGAGGAGAAAAATGGAGTTGCCACAAGTCTTGATTTAGAGGGTGTGACTAGTCACCCAAATGTGCCAATATATTGATCTGCAAATAAGAGATTTTGATTCAGGAGTCTTTTATGTATGAGGAAGGTATTAGCACCCTACAATAGTCGTTCGAAGAATGACTAGTATTTTTTCATATGTTATTAAAAGTTGTTTCGTTTACTAAAGAGAGGTGACCTATAAAATTTTTATGTTAGTTTTTTTTTATATGTCCCATGTTTGATTAATCATAATCCGTTACAGAGTAAGTGATGGACAACAATTATGAGTGGCATAAACCTGGCCACTTAAAAATTATTGAAATTTATAATGACATCACAAAATAACTTCCTCACCTCAATAATAAGAGAAACAACCTCTTGAATTTCCTAATTTTTGTAATAGGAAATATTTATTTTTTAAAAAGAAGTTTAGTTTGTTGATTTAGAGAAAAAGAGATATATGTATGGGGTGTTATTACAAAAAAAAAAGCAAATATCAAAACATTTAATAGAAAAGTTACAAAACAAAGTGATTTTTGGATATAGTACATGTAAAGTAAAACCAAATAAATAAATATTTAAGGAAAATATCAAAAAATCAAATCTAGGAATCTCAAGATATTGATTTTTCACCCCAAGAATCATAAAATAATGACATCCCAAATATTCTAGTTTCCATAATTGGAAAGTTGATTTTAAAAACTTTGAACACGAATATTTGATAAAAAATAATACATTATTGAAAACATGAAAATTTTGGCATAATTAACACATATAAAAAATGCAAAGATTACGAAATGATTAATTAACCAAATAAGCATTTAAAACATTATTCTAGAAATAAACAACTTAATAAACATAATGCCAATAAATAAAACTAGCGTAGATATACTTTAAAACCTTATTTGGTAATAATGAAACACATGATTCAATGAATGTTTGCCTTTTGAGTATGCCAAAGGAGAGTAAGTTGAGAGGGAGATATAGACAAAGATTGTGGTGTGATAGAAAACAAAAGGGTGGAAAATAGATGTATTGAAAAAAATGTTTTTTTTGTGTGTATTTTAGAAAGGAAAAATGAGGGAGGGAGAGGAAGAAAAAGAATGAGGGAGAGAAAGAAGGGAAAAAAGGAGAGCAAAAGTTGGCATTCTCTTGATTTTTTTTGTATGTCTAGTGTCCGAACAAATGAATCTTGGTTCTTCATTTATAACTAATTCAAACCAAATAAATTAGAAAAAAATCAATTATAAAGAAAATATTTGATTTGGTATAAAGATCATGACAAAATAGGAACCAAAATTGATTTGGATTCAACATGGAAATATATAAAGGAAATTGATTTAATAAAATAAATAACAAAAAATTCAAATGGAAATAAGAAAAAATGGTTTAATTTTAAAAATCAATCGATCCAAAAAAGGAAATGAAAATAATGAACTCAAATCAAGATTTTTCATATTAATGAAAATTACAATTAAACCAAAATTTATTTTACTCCCCACTATTAAAAACTATCCCTTCAAGGCAATAAAAATAAAATAAAATCGAATCAAACGTATTAATAACATTGAATAAAACCAAATCAAATATCAAATAAAATCAAATAAACAAAACAAAATAAAAAAAACATAAATTTTTTCTCTCTTTGAAATAAAATATGAGAGAAAATAAAATGTCAGACAAATTTAGGAGTCTACAGAAGGATTGAGCGAGCTTCTAGGAAAGAGACTAATGTTAGAGTTTAAGGTGAATGATGTCTTAAATAGTTCGAGGAAGAAGGTGGTGGGACACGATTCTAAGCAACGCTTGGATATGTTCGTTGCTGGGATAGATGAACACGAATCTGAATTAATGGTGGAGGCTGTGAGTCAGCCCCACTAATTGCGATGATTGCAATTTTTTGTAATGTCCATGAGATAGGGTCGTCCCCAAGTACATTCTTGAGTCTCTATAACCTGGTTGAAGTTCAAAAACCTCACTTCTTTTTCTTTCTAAAACTAAGACAAAACAGTTTAAAATGGAAACAATACAACAATGACTTGGATTTACGAGTTGTCTGAGTGTCGATTGTCGGACTCATGAGGTTTAGTTTAGTCTTCTATCCCTCTCCCTTGCTCATATTGATGGCTGGACAGTTTTCAATGGGCACAG
Source organism: Telfairia occidentalis (assembly GCA_026257165.2). Classification (NCBI taxonomy): domain Eukaryota; kingdom Viridiplantae; phylum Streptophyta; class Magnoliopsida; order Cucurbitales; family Cucurbitaceae; genus Telfairia; species Telfairia occidentalis. Next base: position 561 of record JAOANK020343719.1, on the reverse strand, counting down.
ATGATGTTTAATTAGCTTCTATGGGCATCTAGATTCAGTAATGTATTCTCAGACTCTTCTGAAGTGACTGAAGGACCATGCTTTAGGTCCTTGGATGGTTGGTGGAGACTTTAATGAAATCTTCATGCAATCTAAAAATTTGGATGGGCGCCCAAGATCGAAATTCGGAATTGATGCTTTTGGGATGCTATCGAAGTTTGTGAATTGAAGCATCAGCTTCAATGGGGACAATTTTACATGGTTGAATAAATGGCCTCCACAAGGTGTAATTTATGATAGACTCGATCGTGTGCTATGTAATACAAATTTTATGAATTTTTTCAATAAGTTTTAGATGCAACATCTAGATTATCATTTGTCTGACCATGGACCCATATTGGTCCATTTTAGCGAGAAGGCTATTGTAAATCAAATGAAATTTGTGCTGAATATTGTGGTGTCACAAAACTAGAGTTCATTCTTAATCGAAGTGTGGTGGATATTCGATTCTTCGATTTGAATGCATCAATTCTCCTAGCTAAAGGAAGAATGAGAGAATAGGTTCGAAAACTTTAAAGCTCG
>JAOANK020343621.1:0-14376 GCA_026257165.2 Telfairia occidentalis | reverse complement strand
CTTATGACCATTTATCATCTTCTACATGTTCTTTTGTTGCATCTCTTGATTCTATCTCCATCCCTAAAACGGTTCGTAAAGCCTTGTCTCATTTTGGTTGGCGTGATGCAATGATAGAAGGGATGAATGCTTTAGATGATAATGGTACTTGAGATTTAGTAACTCTTCCTGTAGGAAAGAAAACTATTGGATGAAAATAAGTATTTGCGATCAAGGTCAATTTTGATGGGTCAGTTGGTTGATTAAAAGCGCGTCTTGTTGCTAAAGGTTATTATGCTCAGACCTATGGGATCGATTATTTTGATACTTTTTCTCCTATTGGCAAATTAACTTCTCTCACTTTCCAGAGTTGGCCTCTGCATCAACTTGACATTAAAAATGCCTTTTTTCCATAGTGATCTTCAAGAAGAAGTTTATATGGACAACCTCTCGGGTTTGTTGCTCAGGGAGAGAATGATAAAGTATGTCGACTTCGCAAATCCTTGTATGAGTTGAAACAAAGTCCACGAGTATGGTTTGAAAAATTTAGTCAAGCACTTGAACAATTTGGAATGAAGAAGAGCAAGTCTGATCACTCTGTCTTTCATCGACGATCTGAGAGTGAGATTATTCTACTTGTTGTATATGTTGATGATATTGTCTTCACTGGAAATGATGCATCTGGTATTTTATCTCTCAAAACTTTTCTTCATAGTCAGTTTCATACGAAAGACTTGGGAACATTAAAGTATTTCTTAGGTATTGAAGTAATAAGAAGCAAGAAGGGTATGTTTATGTTTCAAAGGAAATATGTGCTTGATTAACTATCGGAGACTGGAAAATTGGGAGCCAAGACATGTAGTACTCTAATGATGCCTAATTTGCAATTTACAAAAGATGGAGAATCTTTTGATGACCCTGAGAGATATCGAAGATTAGTTGGGAAATTGAATTATCTCATAGTGACACAACCAGACATAGCTTATTTAGTAAGCATCGTGAGTCGGTACATGTTTTCACCTACAGTAGATTATTGGGCTGCAGTACAACAAATTTTGTATTATTTGAAAGCTGTACCTGGACGAGGGATCTTATATAAAAATCATGGTCATATGAATATTGAGTGCTTTTTAGATGTTGATTGGGCTGGATCAAGAGAAGATAGAAGATCAAAGATCAACTTTTGAATATTGTATTTTTGTTGGTGACAATTTAGTTTCATGGAAGAGTAAGAAGCAAAATGTAGTCTTGCGATCAAATACTGAATTAGAATATAGAGCTATGACACAATCTGTATGTGAAATCATGTGGGTACATCAACTCTTGATTGAGTTAGACTTTAATGTTACAATTCCGACCAAGTTGTGGTGCGACAACCAAGTTGCCCTTCATATAGCATCCAACTCAGTATTTCATGAGCGGACTAAATATATTGAAATTGATTGTCATTTTGTTCATGAGAAAATACAACAAGGTTTGATGTCTATTGGATATGTGAATACTGGAGAACAATTAGGAGATATCTTCGTGAAAGCTTTAAATGGAGTTCAAGTAGATTACCTGTGTAACAAATTGGGCATGATTAACATATATGCTCGGGGAGTGTTATAGTATATTTATGTAATATAGGAGTTTATTAGTCTTTTGTCCTTTATTGTCATTTACTATTATTAGTTTAGGGCTTCCATGTATGCCTATATATATTTTTCTCTAGTGTATAGAATAAAGTAAGTTATTCTTCCCACATTGTCTCACATTAACAGGGTTAATATTATTTAAGCTATTATTTCTAAAGTTTGGGTTTAACGTAATCAAAGCTTGGTATGAACTTTTTGACTTAGCTAAGTTCAAGGCCTGTCATTAGTGTTTTTTGTCCAAGTTATTTGTTAATTAAGATCTTCCTTTTAACTTTAATCATGTTTTTTATTTTTCCTTAATAATGAGATTATGCACCATCGTGGTTTCCATTATTCTTTTTAGGGTAAAATACACTTTTGGTCTCGAGTTGGAGGATAGGTTTTTATTTGGTCTTTAAGTTTCAAAAACTGACAATTTAGTCCATAACTTTTAGAAAATGGTTCCAAAAAGTCCTTCGAGTCAAACTATCACTCATGAATGTTGACTTGACAATTTTAGAGACTAAGTGACATGTTGATGTGTTAATTTTAAATGATGTAGCTAATAGAAATTTTATGAAACAATAAAATTTTAATAAAAAAAAGACATCAAGAAAATATACTCATATTGTTTCTTCATTTTCGTCTTTTCTAATTTCCAATTTCATTCAATAAAATAAAAATCCATGAAATTTTTCTTTGTTCTTCCTCTTCCTTCTTCATGCCCCTCTCCTAGTTTCGTTTTGATCGTGGGAAAGAGGGGTGAACAATCTCCATTTTTTCTGGTACAATGTGGTTGTGGTCGTGGTTGTGGTCAATTCCGACCAAGGATGACGAAGGTGGTGGGGTTGGGGTCGAAACCTTGTATTGCGGGAAAATTTCACCAACGGAATTGGTTTGTGTATTCTATTTGGATTGCAGGAAAATTTCACTCACTAGCAGCTTTGGAATTGGTAGTGCTATTAGGGTTTATTTAGTGGGCTGAGATTTCTTTTCTGATTTTTGTGATTTTTGTTTTTTAAGTTTTTTATTTAGAAAGGTGTAGTGTCTTTTTTTTTTAATCGTAGATTCCTCAGAGTACGCATTCATACAAAAATGTATTATGATTTCATTCAAATGTATGTTGATTTAACACTGTTATTGTCAAATTCCCTATTGCGAAATATCCACCGTTTCTCCCCATCAACTTCATCATCAGCATCATTTCAAAATCCTCCTCTCCTCCAAACTTTTTCTCTCTGCTCAATCCACTGCAAGATCGATACACAAAACACAACCAAGAACAAGAAAATTAGAAAAACAAAACATCACCCACAACATAATTGTGAGTCAGCAAGAGTTTGAATGGGGAAGAAAGTGGAGATTGCTCTTTTCCACAACCAAATCTAGACGAGGAGAGGGGCGTGAAGAAGGAAAAAGAAATGAAGAGGTAGAAGGAGAAGGAAAAAGGAATTTTTTGTGGGTGTTTGTTTTATTGAAGAAGAAGATGAGGAACATGAACAAGATTATTTTATTTTCTTGATATGTTTTTTTGTTTATTTTTGTTTTATTACTTAATAAAGTTTTTATTTAGTCACACCATTTAAAATTAACACATCAGCATGTCATATAGTCTCTCAAAGTGCCACATCAACATTCTGTGAGAGATAATTCGACTTAAGGAACAATTTTCAAAAGGTTAGAGAATAAACTGATAATTTTTGAAACTCAAGGACCAAATAGAAACCTATCCTCAACCCTAGGGACCAAAAATGTATTTTACTCTTTTTTATTTATTTATTTATATTATTCTTTTATTTATTTTTATTTTTTCTATATTAATCTTGTATAGCAAAAAATGAACAAGATGTTGAGGTAAAATGTCATCCTAAGGATTTTTGTGGTTCCTAGAAGTTGTCTATTCGAAAAGAAGGTATACTCTCTCCTTTCCCCTCTATCCTCCTCACTCTAGCCAGCGTTTCCAAGTTTTCATTTTGAGCTTTGGTTGATTATTTCAAGATTTTCCTTTTATTCTTCTTTTGTCTTCAATGGAATATAGTAGCCGTCGAGTTAATGATCAATTCTTGTATTGGGATGGAAAATGAAGTTTATTTTCTTGAAGATGTGAAAAGAAAATCTTTGGTGCCCTTGCATTTGTCCCAGTTACGGAATCCAAAATGCAAAAGTGCAAAGAGGTTTGAACTCTTGCATCTACTATGCTGAAGCATCAAAAGTTCATCCCCCTGTTAATCACAATATGACCGAGGAAGCTATTGATGCCTTCACTTGGCTCTCCGGATTGAAGGTTAATTGGGAAAAGACGTTTATCTGTGGAGTGAATATCCCATTCTCAAGAGTCTCTCAAGTGGCTGCAAATTTTCATTTCAAAAGTGAATGTCTTCCGATTTCACATTTAGGTTTACCTCTTGGAGGTAATCCTAAATCCAAAGACTTTTCGTTCCTAGTTATTGAAAAAATAGAGAAGAAGTTAGCTAAATGGAAGAATTTTCATCTCTCCCACGGGGGTCGTCAAATTTTGTGTAATTCTGTATTATCCAATCTTCCCTCTTACTATATGTCTTTATTTCAGATGCCCGCTGGTGTTTGTTCTCAGATTGGAAAGCTTATTTGAATATTTTTTTTTTGGGAGGGGTCAAAGGATGCAAACTTAAGCCATTTAGTCCATTGGGATTTGGCTTCTCAATCCATTGAAGATGGAAGCCTCAGTTTAGGTTGCTTAAAATGGAAGAACAGAGCTCTTATTTCGAAATGGGGTTGGAGATTTTGTCATGAGGCTGACTTTTTATGGAGAAGGGCTGTGGCCAGTATCTATGGAACTGATTCTTTTAATTGGAACTCTAAAACTAAACCCAATGGCTGTGGGAGATGCCCATGGGTCAACATCTCAAAGTTGTGTAAGCAATGCAACTCTCTTTACAAATTCAAAATTGGAAATGGTAAACGTGTTTCCTTTTGGAATGATAGTTGGGTAGCTGACTATCCTCTATGCTTTGTCTATCCTTGTTTATTTAAAGTGGTTAGAAATCCAGGTGGGCGGTAGCTGATTTTTGGGATTAAGTTCATCAAACTTGGAGTGTTGATACCAGGCGAAATCTTAATGATCAAGAGTCTTTGGAGTTCTCTAATCTCGTCTGTTATTAGCACCATTCGCCTTCATGATTTTGAGGACAAGATGTGTTGGAGTTTGGAACCATCTGACCGCTTTTTGGTTAAATCTCTTAATAAGCATTTTTCTTCTTCAAGGTCTATTTCTAAAGTATTATTTTCGGCCTTGTGGAAGTCTAAATGTCCTTGTAAATGCAGTATTTTCTCTTGGATTTTGCACAAGAAGATTCCAAGTATGGTATTGTGTCTAAGTATTTGTGTTCTCTGTCTTGAAAATGAAGAATCTCAAGATCGTATTTTATTTCATTGTGCCTATGCTAAGGCTTGTTAGTTTTCTCTCCTCTCTCTCTTCTATCTTCATTGGGCTTTCTCGAAAACTTCAAGCGACAATGTCCTCAGCTACTTTGTGGTCCATCTTGGAATTCTAGAGGCTCCCTATTATGGTCAAACGCTATAAAGGCCTTGTTGTATGAGTTGTGGTTCGAGCGTAATCATAGGATTTTTGAAGACGGAAGAAAATCATGGGTCGATTGTTTCAGCATTGCGAAATTTAGAACCTCACAATGGTGTTCTCTTTCAAGTCTTTTTGATTTTTATTCTGCAGCTTCTATTTGTAATAATTGAGATGCTTTTATCCATCCCTTTTGATTCTCGTATTTTGATTTCTTTATTTTTGTTCACTTTTTTCGGAGTTTGTTTTCCTTTGAACTTGTATTCCTTTTCATCTATTCAATGAGAAGTTGTTTCTTGTTTCATAATATGACCGAGGAAGGTTTGGAGATTATTAAGAAAACTGAAATTGCCCCTGTGACTCGGGCTTTTTAGGTTAAAAAAGACTTTGAGGTTGTAAAAACTGATTGTGAAACCACGCTGGTTGTAAGTAGGTTATGTGTGCATGATAGTTGGCTTATTCAGTATGAGAAGGTCTCTATATATAGGTACACATAAGAATCCTAATCTAACCTTAAAGGATGTACAATTATTATAAAGGACAAATACATAATAACACGCGTGCACACATATAAATATGTACATATCATAACAATAATTATATTTTAAAGGAAGATTTTGTGTAGCTTTTATCCTCGATGGTTGTGTCCAATGAGAAATTCAAAGAGGCAAGTAATTTGAATTCAAAATCATGTGTAGATGTTATGATTTCCCCCTTGGCAAGAGATGTTCATGCGTCTTTTGAAGAACCAAACCTCAGACATTCTTTGGAATTTACAGGAGAAAATTTCTCTTCAAACATTGGAACATTTATTTCTCCAATTATTTCTTTTGAACAGCCTTTTTTAGTTATTAATTTTGAAAAGAAAGAGATGCCATTAAAGACGTCTTTAAGGAGAAATTCCAACAGTTATACATCCCCTGCATTTAATGAGTTTTGTGTATTTAAGAAGTCTTTGGCCAAGGAATCGAGGAGCCTTTTTCATTCATGCAGGAGCAGTTTAAAGGAATATAGTATTAAGTCTGTTCCATATTTTTTATAGCAGGCCGAAATTCAAGGAAATTCCTCAATTTATGATGCAACCTATGGGCCCCAATGGCGTTAATTTAGATGCAGCATTTAATCAGGAGGGTGAGGGTATTTCTTTTGGAAAAACTCAGTCTTTCAATGGAAATTATGGCCAATTAAAATCATTTTCTCGTGGTACAATAAACTCTACAAGTTTGGAATTTGTTAAAAATTCTTTGGCTAATGATGGTTCTACTTATGACTTTGAAGATATCATCAGTATGAGCAGCTTGGAATCTCCTTTTAAATCTTTAAATGAGTTACATACAGAGGAGAATGTTATTCAATCTTTCAATGAAAACGTGATTAATCTTTTCAAAGAAGATTTCTCTCCTGAGGACCATCAGATTTTAATTGAAGCTTCAGCATCTTCCAAAGGCCCTATTGCTCTGCATCCAATGATCCATCTGCCTTGCTATTCTGAGAAAACTGGTATTCATTTAGTTCGCTTCATTCCATCTAAATAATTCTTGGCGCCTCTCCAATTACCCTACTCTGTTCTCATGGAATGTTAGGGGGTTGAGTGATTTTAAGAAGAGATTGTTGGTCAGTTGTAGATTCTTTGGGAAGATTTAGAGATTTGATTTTTTTGTGGGATGAATCAAAAGGCGTTGAAAGACTATATTAGCACATCTATAAATGATGGTCCAGGATGTCTTTGTTATGATGTCTAGAGTCTATTTGTGGCGCTGCTGTTGGTCAAGATATGATTAATTTATTGATGTCTGATGGTAACAAGAAGTACTCTTGCTATTTTGTTTGATCTTATGTTGAAGACGATAGGAAGATCATATGGTGTCCTGCTCCAGCATGTGATTTTTCTGTAGATTTTATAGTTGGAATTGGAATCTATGATGTTACTTGCAGATGCTCCTATAGCTCTTGCTGGAATTGGGAAAAGTAATTAGTTTAATATAGCTGGTGGGAAAAAGGAATTATTTTGTAGATGATCATTTGGAGAAGGTTGCTGTCTTTTGATGAATCTTCCTTCATTCCTTGAGGAATTAATTTTGAGGTTGAGGAGTTGGTTGAAGGCTACGGTCTCTGGGTAAAAGTTCATTTTTCTGCTTGATCCTTGCATGTGAAGTTGTGAAAGGTTCTTTGTTCGATTTTTCAAGAAGAAAACGTTGATCCTTCAGCTGATCAAAAGGGTAATTCTCTCATGAATTAGTTCTTTTAATCCGTGAAGTTCCTTTGAATGTGGTAGATTCGGAACGGGTGGTGGTCGTGCTGGATGAAGATGGTGAGTATAAGGATTTAGATTTGTGGTTGTGCATCTATGTAAGTGGGGATTGGCCGTTATAATGGATTGGAGAAGGGGAATGGAGGCTTATGGTCATCTCTTGGATGCAATTGTTTCCTACATGGGGTCCTATGGATCTCATTGCTAATGCATGAATTCTAGTGTGGAGCGATCCACGACGTTCTATCAATGATTGAGGATGGTTTGCTGTTTTGTATTGCACTAAGCTCCAGAGGCATGGCCATTTAGAAGTCTTGCTAAAGTTTGTTGATGTTTTTCCAAGGTTGTCTTCTTTGGTTGGTCCTACAGATTTGGTGTTGTTTGGATGGATGAATTCTGTTGAAGATTCAGTTAAAACGAATGCTGCAACATTTTTTGGCAGAAGTTTGAAGTGGGGTTGATTGTTCTTGTGCAATAATTGTCATTTTCTAAGGCGGTGATTTGATTTATTGTTTTTTCATTGTAATATTGGAAGCTATATTTCTTTGGAATATTTTCCTTTTTTTTTTTCTCCTTTTAGGAGTTTGTATCTTTCAACATTTTTCTTCCTTTTCATATATCAATGAAAAGTTGTTTCTTGTTCAAAAATATATTAATCTTGTATAGCTTTTTATGATGTAAATGTGTTAAAAAGAGGTCGTATTGAATGCCACACAACATACTTATTTATTCGGCTATTACCTATTTAACAGCTTAACAGTCGTTGCATCAAGATTCACCAATATCTTTCTTTATTTCTTCTTTTCTTTTTGTCCTCTATTAATTTCTGTATTTTTATTTTTGATAAGAATTACTCATAAATAAGAATGACCATACCAAAAAAAAGTGGACCATGTGAAATGAGGATGAGGGCCACCTGAACGAACGTGAGGGCAAAGACCGAAGATTAACATGTTTCGCCAAGGTTGTAAGTGAGGACCTGAACCAACTCTTCTGTTATGCATACTACCTATATGATGGAGCTTAACCATGATCACATCTTGGGGTACATGGTGCTAATGCACACTACTTGTTTGATTGAGCTCAACCACGAATCACAGTGTGGGATACACGATGTTATGATTTAGTGAACTTAAGTGTTTTATTAAATGAATTGAATGATAATTACTTCACACAATAACTAGTATTTATACTAGTTTGTTACAGCAAACAACCCATCAAACACCATAGCTACCAACGGCTAAAAAGGCCTATAACAGCTGGAAATGAAGCAACTTTCTCAAACTAACTAGAACGGCTAGATTTAGGAATACAAGAGGAAAATGAGAAATGTCAGTAATGTCCCTGCATCATGTTGGCTAATCCTTGTTGCAACTTTTGTTCAGCACGTAAGCACCTAAGGATTCCGTCTCATTTTGGGATACATGGTGCTAGCGCATGCTACTTGTTTGATGGAGCTCAACCACGAATCACAGTGTGGGGGGTACACGATGCTGGCCAATCCTTGTGACAGCTTTAACAATCCTCTCTTCGAATTATTTATGGCATTTGAGAATATTCATCCATAATTCCACACGACTATGTCTTGAGACTCACTACTTTTGTTCAGCCCCTAAGGCTTTCGTCTATATTGGTCTGTGGCATGACTAAACGTAACCAATCAATTAACTCATTTACAGCACATTTCTCTACATCACTGTCTCTATAATAGTATTTCTATATTGGCTTAGTGAAAAGTCACCTTGTAATTCTTCTTGGGGCTCGGTCTTTCTCCTTTTCTGTACAATTCATTTATCAACAAAATGATCGGTTCTTTCTATAGAAAAGATAAAAAACTTCATCAATAGGCTAGAAGGGCCCTATTCAACAGTAAGCATGCTTCGGAGCTATGTATCCAAACCCATATTGCCCTTTCCACCCTTCCTTTTGTACCCTTTTACATTTGGTGGCCTAATAGGTTGTTGGCATTATCATTCTTTAACGTGGGATATTGTGGAATGGGGTCGTTACTGGTGCTTTGATCTTGGGTAAATGGAAGTTTTATTGATAAGACCTTTTTTTATTGTTATTCTTTTGGTTCTTTGGCTTTATAATGTTCATTTGCTTCAATAAAGTAGTTTTTTCATATATTTGAATGAGATCTTCCAGTGTTTACTGTAATATTTTACGAATTTAATTGACATATTCAGATTTATTGAGCATTTTGAAGAGGTGATCTATCCAAGGGGAGATCCTGATGCTGTCACCATTAGTAAGAGAGATCTTCAGCTTCTGAAGCCAGGGACATTTATTAATGATACTATCATTGATTTTTATATTAAGTAAGTTTGAGCTTTTCTTGTCTAATATATAAGTCTGTTTTTCTAAGTTCTTGTTTGTCTTTATCTTAGATATTGATTTTTGTGTACCATTTTACATTGTAATATCCATAAAAGGTTTTTACTGTGAACTAGCATGACTGTCGCGAAAATAATTTTTTTGGATAGTGAGAATACTTATAGCTGAAATAACTAGTGCAAAAAAAGTTAGTTTACTCTCAAAATAGAAAAGTAAGAAAATCTAAATCGTAACCAGATCTAGTTACAATTTTTAATAGTTCTTCGCGTTGCTTAGGAAATTCATATTTTTGAATCTGCCAGTACTCACCATTAGAACTATATTGAATATGTAGACCTAAGTATGGATATTATTTTCATATTATCCTAATTTGTCTTATTGAACAAGAAACAACTTTTAATTGAAATAATGAAAAGATATAATAGTTCAAGTGAAACAAACTCCAAAAGGAGTGAAAACGAAAGATAATTGAGGAGAAAAAATAAAAGCATTTCAATTACAACAAATATTAAAAAAAGTCTCAAAAGATTTAGAAAGAGAACACCAAGAAGAGACTTTAAATTCAGTAATGACCAAATAATTCTCTTGAGACTAGAATTTTCCTTTCAAGATTCTCTGATTCTTCTCCACACCCATAACTTGTAAGAAATGGATTTAATGGCATTGATCAATAAAAATCTGCCTCTGGAATGAAAAGGACCGCAAAAGAGCTGAATCAAGTTATTCTTCATCCTCATTGAAAACCCAGCACATATTAAAATCTTGAAATAGTAAATTCCACAATGCTCGTGCAAAAGTGCAATGAAACAGCAAAAGGGATTGTCCTTCGGAAGCTTCAAAACACAGAAAACACACTGAGGGTTGAAGAGCTGAGGGCTGGACCTTTTTTTTTTGAAGATTATCCACAGTATTAAGGTGATTATCCTAATTTGTCCAAGAGTTGCCTCTTTCCTTGTTTGTTCTGCATTGTACAGTTGCTACAAATGTTGTTCTTTATAGGGTCGTTCTGCTAGTCTGACTTTCAATAGCTGATGCAGCCTAGCATTTTGGAGTCACTGCAAGAATACTCAACCAAAAGTCTCTATTATTTGAACAATAGTAAGAATACTAATGAATATAAAAGATCACCCCAGGATATTAACCTACTAACTAAACAAACAGATTACCGACAGGATCACCAACTAATAAACTAACAAAGCAGTATGACGGTTTGTTTGCTAATGTAATTTAATTAGACACTTATTTTCTTTGGTCTCTGTTAGCACTTCCATTTTTACCTCGTTTGTCAGCTGGATATATTGCCTTTTTTTGTCCTACTTTTTTTTGGCAATCTGAAAATTAAGACATGAATTGGTTGTAGATATCTCAAGAATAAATTTCAATTGGAGAAAAGCTATAGGTTCTACTTCTTCAATAGTTTTTTCTTTCGAAAGCTTGTGGGCCTACACAAAGATTTATCAAGTGCTTGTGGAGGAAGGGCTGCATTTCAGCGTGTTCACAAGTGGACGAAGAAAGTAAATCTTTTTGCAAAGGATTATATCTTCATTCCTGTTAATTACAGGTTATAAATTTTATATTAAGGATCATATTTTAGTAGAAGACTATCCTTTCATACTGTTTTCTAATTCTAATTAGTATTAAGTCTCGATTACAGTCTCCACTGGAGTTTGGTTGTCATTTGTCATCCTGGTGAAGTGGGAAATTTAAAAGGCAAGACATTAAGCGATTGATAAAAAGGGCTCTGTTACACTGATTATCTTCTATTTATGTATTTTCAAAATATTTTGCAGATAAAAAACGTGATAACTTATCCAAGGTACCGTGCATCTTGCATATGGATTCTATTAAAGGGAGTCACAGAGGCTTGAAGAATCTGTTTCAAAAGTAATTTGCTCATATTTCTATTTGATGGGTTCCGAGAAAAATTTTATATTCTCACTTTTTTATCATGGGTGAAAATATTGTTGATATATCGGTAAAATGAGGATCTCGATACTAATAATAAAGAAAAGTCTTTTTTACTTATTTATTGTGATATCTCGTTGATATCGGCAATATATTGCTGATATATGCTTGAACATTGACCGAGCAATTCTCATTTTTTTCATTCTTCTATTAAATAATATCAAATTCTTTAAGTATTTATATTTTTTCTAATTATTATTAAACGATATATTTTTTTGTACTATTTATCAATTGAATCAGTCTAATCTTTGTTTATTTATCAACATTCATTACTATCTATTCTTATATTAATACACGTCTAATAGAAAAATTTCTAATTTTTTCTCCATTATTCCATAATCAATGATATTTAGGTTTAAATACAAGAAAGAAAACCGTAAGGAAAAAGGAAAACAAAATAAACTAGCCTAATCAAAATCTTAAATCCTAAAAGTTTACATGATTAAAAAAAAGAATTTCTAATTTGTTATTTACAAGAATGCCATAATTTTGACATTCATTTACTACACTACCCCACAAGATGGGTTGTATATATTATGCATTCCCTACTTGTTATTTAAATCTTCAAAGGTTAGGTGTTGGTAGAGGCTTGGTGAGAATATTCGCCAATTGTTTTTTGGTAGGCATATAGTTGAGTTGAAATATTTCATTATGGACTTTTTCTAAAATGAAATGTCGATCAATTTCAACATGTTTTGTGTAATTATTATGAATTGGATTTTTTGCAATACTTATTGCTGCTTGATTGCTACACCATTTGTATTTTGATAAATAATTTTTTTCTAATTCACTTGGACTCTCTTGATTCATATAGACACATGCCATGAGCTAGTGTCTATGTTTTGTTGTTGCACTACTACTTGCAATCACAGACTGCTTTTTACTTCCCCTTATAAAGGAGCTACCTAAGGTAGATCTTCTTATCTGTAATGTCACCTGTGCAATCTGCATTAGAGAATATCTCAATGTTTCTCTTGTCGGTTTTGCCAGTAAAATAGACCTTTCTCAGGAGTCATCTTCATCTGTATTGGTGATAAATAATCCTTTCCTAATGCACTTAAGACTCTCTTGATTCAAATGCCCGCACACATGCCGTGAGCAAGTGCTCTGTATTCTGTTGTTGCACTACTACTTGCTACCACAAATTGCTTTTTACTCCTTCAAACTACAAGATTTCTCCACACAAAGGAGCAATAACAATCTTTTCTTAATTTACATAAGATTCTCTTGATTCATATGCTCTCACACATGCCATGAGAAAGTTCTCTGTATTCTGCTGCTCTACTACTACTTGCAACCATAGACTGCTTTTTATTTCTCTAAGTTACAAGAGTTCCTCATGCAAAGTAGCAGTAACCTAAGGTAGTTCTTCTTATCTTGCCCAATCTGCATCAGATCATACCTCAATGTTTCTTTTATCGATTTTCTAACAAGTAGTCCTTTCTCATTAGTCATCTTCAGGTATCTGAGAATTTGATATACAGCGTCCATATGTTCTTCACTAAGACTATTCATAAACTAATTAACCATGTTGGCAGTAAATCCAATATCTGGATGTGCATGAGAAAGATTGATAAGACGCCGTACAAAACATTGGTGTCTCTTCCTTTCCATTGGTGTGTTTTCATTATTGAGTCTAGGTTTCTTTGGTGGGTCTATAGGGGAATCTGTTGGTTTGAATCCTAGCATGCCAGTTTTCTCAAGAAGGTCTAGTACATACTTCCTTTGGGATACAATTATATCTTTTTTAGATCGAGCAACCTCCATACCTAGACTTCAAATTCCTGATGCAAGTGATTCTTCAGCATTTGCAATTCTGATTCATTATTCCCATAAAGAATGATATTATCAACATATACTACTATCGAGAGAGAAGTAGACAAAATATGATTTGACCTACATTGTTTTTTTTTTAACAAAAAATAACTTTTCATTGATATATGAAAATGAAAAAAATACAAATAACAAACTCCCGAGTGAGTGACAATGAAAGCAAAGAAAAAATTAGAAACGAAAGAGCATCGAACTCCGAAGAAATAGCCTCTACAGCATTGATCCAAAGAAGTTTTCCATGAGAAGAAATAAAAGGCCCATAGAGAAGTTGAATAAATGAACTTCTTGAATCATTCGAGAAAACCCACTGGATGTTGAAAAAGCGAAAAAGCAAAAACCAAGAATGCAAAGCAAATCTACCCTTGAGGAACAAATGATCTTGACTTTCTTCTGCACCAAAACAGAGGACACATACCGATGGAAGCAAAGAAGAATAGGGTAGTTTCTTTTCAATTGCCACGGTGGTGTTCAAATGCCCAAAACATAAAAGTCATGCAAAGACATCGACTCTTCTAGGGCTCTTTGATTTCCACACAGCTAAATTTAAATCTTTAGGCAAAGAAGAAATCAGCTGCTTGTACAAAGAATTTCCTGAAAAAAACTCCCGAGGAATCCAATTTCCATACCAAAGAGTCTTCCACACCCCTCAAAAAAATAGAGTTAAGAAGAGCCAACAAAGAGGAAAACTCAACCAACTCAACCTCCTTTAAATTCCTCCGTGTTTCGATCTTTCAAGACTTAAAAACAGAATCCCAAATGCTGTTTGTAAAACGTGATTGGGAGAAAAATAAGTTATGTTATTCAGTATGAGAAGGTCTCTATATATAGGTACACAAGAG
>JAOANK020343413.1:0-14377 GCA_026257165.2 Telfairia occidentalis | reverse complement strand
TATCACTTGAATATGTATATATATATATATATATATATATATATATAATTCTTAATTCAACCGACTACTTCTGTGTTCATCGCTTGAGGAATATGAAGCCATGAAATCGTTAGAATACTACGTCGATTCTCAACGTTTCAGCTGATAAAACAACCTTCACCACTTGCATTGTTCTTACGAATTACAGCAACTTAAAGAAAAATATATTTCAAAGAAATTCCTAACCTTTAGGGCTTACATTTGATCTAATCAAACAAAATTCCAATGCCAAATAATGCCAAATTAGTCAAATCACAAACCACATGTATCACTCGTACCTACAAAAGAAAACAATTTTTTGGTAAAAAAAATACTTTCCCACCAACCTTTTAAATCAAAAGGTCCAAAGACCGCTCCAATACCAATTGATAAGAAATTAACCAGATCGAATCTGGAACCCAACACAGCGAAAGCTAGTGCATTTAGAGAATTATGTAGATCGCAATGACGACTTTTGAATAAAAGGAGTTTTTAACAAAAACAAATTTTCAAAAACATATCTTTGGGATGTCACAAACGCAATAGATTGTTGGGACTTCACATGATCTTCTGAGCTATCCTCGATCTGTTATGAACCAGCGTGGGCACCTATGGGAGAACTTAGAAGAAAACTATTTTTCTTCATTAGTGGCGAGAAAACTATTTTTGGCTAGAGGAGAAGGTAGAGATTACATATGGAATGCTTGCTTAGGGCTTGTTCATATATTTTCTTACATAAGACCAAAAACCCTAAGGGCTTTTAAATTCTAATTTAATTATGAAAATTAAAATTCTTTTAATTTCTATAATTAATTGCTAAGCACTCATCTCATGCATTTGAGTTCATTGACTCCTCTATAGACCCCAACACTAAGTCATGTGCTATTGAGCTTCCAAAAAACTCAATGGGCTCCTTTTCCATATAATTTGGCCTAAAGCTGGTCCAATTATTCAAGGGATAACAACATATATGTCCATTTAAAATATCTCATTTTAAAAAATGGCCAATTGACTTTCTGTTTTGAAGAATGATCAATCTAAAAATAGTTGCATATCTAATTATTTTTTAATACGAAATTACCCTGCACTCAAATATTTATCTCACCCCATATTTATAGAAGAATGCTTATTTAACGGATAATTTCACTCAAATATTTATCCCACTCCATATTTATAGGAGAATTCTTATCTAAGGGAGATAATACACATCTATAATTCAGGAAAGAAAAATTAAACAAACAGAATCCTTATTTAAAAATGAATCTAACAAAATCTTAAATAATATATAATAAATATTAATTAAAATTATAATTTAAAATAATAATATTAATAAAAACTTAAAATTTAAAATATAAATATCATGAAGCATAATGAGGATATTTAACATTATATACCAAAAAGAGACAAATGAATACTCTTCTTTTTAAAGCAAAATGTTAACTCTCTAAAAGAGAGTTATTATACCTCTAGTATTGAATATTTGAGTGTGGTTAGGATACTATAAAATGAGAATAACATGATGATGCACTGAGATTAACGTGCCTACATACTTTATGCTAGTGTGTCATACTAATTTAAATGGTCTATCTATACATGACTTAATTAGGAGTGATAGGCAGAACAAACAACAAGTTTTGGCAAAAGAGAGATATGCGGCACGACCTGGTAGCATTTGACATACAGAATGCTACAGCATATTAGAAGGCAGAATATTCCCCAAATTCCAGCAATGTACGAACTAATGGGATACATGTGACGTTCTAGAGAGGCACGATTTGAGATATTCCTGCACGTGTAGCACTGGCATGCGTCACTCTATGGCGGGCACCACGTAGGTAAGAACACAACAACAAAGGTACTCCAGTCAGGGTACTATTGGCCGACAATCTTTAAGGATGCCCATGAATTTGCTCAAGTATGTGATTGATGCCAACGGACAGGGAACATTTCTAAGAAGAATGAAATGCCTCTCAACTATATACTAGAAATGGAGTTATTTGATGTGTGGGGAATAGACTTCATGGGTCTATTTCCTCCATCCCAAGGACATGTCTATATACTATTTAGCAGTCAACTATGTCTCAAAGTGGGTTGAAGCGATACCCTGCGCCCACAATGAGCAAGAACAGTTGAAAGATTATTAAAGAGGAATATATTCACATGGTTTGGAACTCCTCGAGCGCTTATTAGTGATAAAAGCACACACTTTTTCGACAAAATAATGGAAAAACTCCTCAGAAAGTATAATGTTCAGCATAAAGTTACTACAACATATCACCCACAAACTAATGGCCAAGTAGAAATCTCGAATCGAGAAATCAAGGCAATTTTGGAAAAAACGGTGAGCATGAATAGAAAGGATTGGTCTACGCTATTAGATGAAGCTTTGTGGGCGTATCGAACAGCTTTCAAGATGCCATTGCAACTGTCTCCATACAAACTCGTTTTTGGGAAGAAATGCCATTTTCTGGTAGAGCTAGAACACAAAGCAATGTGGGCATTGACAAAACTGAATCTGAGTATGGATGAAGCTGGACAAGTGAGGATACTGCAACTACATGAGTTGGAGGAGATGAGGATGGAATGCCATGAGAACGCCAGAATTTATAAAGAAAAAAAAAAGAAGTGGCACGACAAAAAATTGCGGCCACATCATTTCACAGAAGGCTAAGTAGTTCTCTTGTTCAACTATAGGTTAAAAATTTTTCCAGGAAAACTTAAGTCAAGATGGTCTTGATCTTTTGTGATCAAGCAATTATTTCCACATCGAACAATGCTTCTATTTGATGAAAAGACCAACCAAGAATTCAAAGTGAATGGGCAGCGTGTGAAACAGTACTATGCTGGAACTTTCCTCACAGAGAGAACCACCCTTAATCTTTTAGAGTTAGAAGAAGTATATGCCTTCAGCAACCTAGTGGAACAAAGATCAAAACTTCCTGCAGCTTTTATTTGGTCCCTTAAGTCATTTCATTTGTACGTTTATTTATTTTCTTTTTTACCTATGCTAATTTTAGTTTCTTTTATTTAGTAATTTAGAAAAGCAGAATTTTAGAAAGAGGATACTAAAAGGAAATGGAGGTTTAATCTAATAGAAATGGAAGGCACATAGATGACGTGCAGCAGTAGGACAAACGCCAATTAGAAGCCACAAGCAGGCGCATGTGTGAGAGGTGTCACAACGATGACATTTAGGATTTTATTTTTTTGTAAAAATAAGAAAAAATAAGAAAAATAAATTCTCACCAACGATAAAAAGGGTTGGCTCTCCATTTTTTTCAAGTTCATTTAAAAAAAAAAAGGAAAAAAAAACCAATTGTACCGTTGGACCGCATCAATTTAAACCTCACTGTCCAAACCCTTCAATCAACTCATTTTTGTTTTCAAATTCTCTTGCTACTTGTGTTCTTGTCGTGATTTATTTTACTGTAGAAATGTTTCACTTAAGCAACTTTCCTAGCCCTAAAATCTCCTCAAAATGGTGTCAATAAAAGGCAAGGGAAGTCGTAAAATTCAGGCCTCAAGGAAAACATACAAAGCAACAAGCACAACAAATCCCATGACTGTGGAGTCATCTTCTTCTGATGATGAGCACCAAGCAGCTCCGCTTGTGATAGAGCGCCAATGCATCATCACCAAGTCGGAACCATTAAAGGTGGTTTACATAGTACCCGAATCAATTGAAAAACAACCAGTCCCTCCACCACAACCCCCAATAGAAAAGAAGAAAAAAATGCAAGCAGACAACCCAACAATACAAGGGCGAATGGCTGAGGAGGAACCTCAACCAAAAAAAAAGCGCTTCAAGCATGGAGTCAGTAAACCACCAAGGCTATCAGCAACTCACTCTACAGTTGAAAGCACAGCATAGAGAGTAAATCCACCACCTGCCTCTCCAGCTAATCTTCAAGATGAATCACCAACGAAGACGCCGAAGCAATCTCTAGTAGAAACACCAGCAGTGGACACAAAGAGAGTAGCAACAGCTAAAAACACAAACGCAAATATGAGAGACGAGGTGTTGGAGCATAGCGAAAGTTGAATAGTAGAACTTCATCTGGAGGAAGATGACAGCGACACAGCACAACAGGTCGTCAACGAGGAGCCATTTCAAGACTGGTATGAAGAACCAGTGGCTGAACCAGAGGTGGAGCCAGACAATCAACCTATAGAAGAATAAGATACTGTAGGCAATGTAGAGGAGCAGCCTCATAAGGAAGAACTACCTCACAAAGCAGTGCCAGAGATCCCTGAGGTAGACACCACAGACAAACAAAAAAAGAGGAAGAAGAAAATGAGACAAAACGACTCTACGCAGAGTAAGGCTACAACAACCTCTAGGACTCAAGTAGAACCAGATGAACCCATCGCAGTATTGAAAAACCAGACTCTTAAAGCAGAAGAAATTAGAGAGGAAGGACAGTACCACACCAACAAAGAAGAAGAAAAGCATTGAAAGAGCCAGTGGGGAAGCTGCCACATTCAACTAGTACATAAACCATGTGACCACAAAACGAGCCAAGAAAATGAAATCTAAACGCTTCTTGACAGAGAAAGGGATTCTACTAGCTTCATCCGATCTCCCTCCATACATCGATGAAATCATAAAGATCAACAACATGGAGCACTTTTGTGAGAAGCCACAACCTGGCTTCGCTCAGTTGGTTCATGAGTTCTACTCCAATATCACAGTCGAAGGCCAATCTTCTACGGTTGTTCGAGGTAAAAAGGTCCAATTTTCTTCAACCGTGAATAACTCACTCTATGGTTTCGCCCCTTAAGCGCAACCAGTAGGTAATCGTTTGTTCTGCGTCCCGGAGGAAGAAGAAATAGAAGATGCACTGCTGGTGGTAGGTAACGAGATAGCAGATGGCAAGTCTAAAAGTTGGGCATTTACTCCCTTTCCCCATCTATGTTGTCACCCTAAGTCGCCTTCTGGCTGTATTTCATCAAAAACAGAATCCTCTCAATGACTCATTATTCATCTATTTCAAGAGAGAGAATCATGGTGGTTTACGCCATTCTGTGTAGAATTGAGATCGACATTGGCCAATTAGTTGAACTAGAGACTCGAAATTGCGCCAAGAAGAGAGTAGGTAAACTCTTTTTCCCCAAGCTCATATCTGAGTTGTGTTTGCGAGCAGGTGTCCCTCTCAAAAATATAAATGACATCCTGTCGGAGAAAGTTGATATTGACTGGCAGACAATCATCTGTATTCGGCGAGGAGTGGATGTTCACGCTCCTGCAAAAGAAAAGACAACAACAGCCCCCAATGTTGTTGCACCTTCTACTGATCTCAGTAAGTTGGTCGAGACATGTACAGCTGTTGTATCCACTTTGCTGGCGTCGTTGGTCGCCAAAATTGGCAAACTTGCCAAACGTCAGAAATGCTTATATATCCGAAAGCGAGATTGGTTGTGGCATAACACTTTTAGGCTTAAAAACGCTCATTTGCCACCCCTGTCTGCCCTCTTTTCTCGCAAGTCCCACCTGAAATAGCCTGATGAGGACGCCACCTCTCCTAATGACTGTTGAGGGAGGATTCTACATCTATATCTTGTCACACTGTTTGTTTGGCTTTAGCTTTTCTATATTTCTATTTCTATTTCGACAGCTTTCATGCTGCTATCTATCTTTACTAATCTTAGTATGCTGATGCTTTGTAACAACATCTTGTTTGTAGTACCTACTCATTTCCCTAAAATTAGTTTTATACCTTGCATCTCTAGTTTGATGTTCGTTTGTGTAGTTATGTTTTCTTCTCTTTGATTCTTAAAAAAAGGGAGAAATGTGATTAGTCATCTTGGCTTCTATGTTGTTGGATTGTATAATAGTTTACTCAATGCTCAAAAGGTTGTTAAGTAAGAACCAGTTGTGTAATAGTTGTCCAGCTTAGTATGCCTCAATTTAGTTTTGGGATATTCTGGGTGCAATTTAATGATGACAATTTTTCTCTGCTCTCCTACAAGCGCCCACACCTAGTTGCTTTTGGAACTTATAGCTAGCTAGCATTCTTTAAGTGTTCCTAGGTAACCAAAGTTGTACAACTCTCTTTGTTCTTCCTTGAATGAAGCTTAGCCAACAGACCCCACCCGATTTTCTCCACTCATTTACATTTTACCAATTCTATACCACATGTTCTCCCTACCCCTTACACTAGCTATTCCTCTTAGTCAACAATGAGGACATTGTCCAATTTAAGCTTGGGGGGTGTGCCTATTTGTAATGTGCCTTATGTAATCATCTTTGTAAAGCACATGAGCTTCCTGTGTTTTTTCTTGAAAAAAAATGAATATAGAGGAAGGAGAAGGGTTTTGTGTATTGCTCATAGTTAGATATTTAGCACCTAGAAAGTAGGGAAAAACCAAAACGAAGGTGATACACTTGACTTTTCTTAATGAGTTGCTCGTAGTTGGATATTCAGCACTTAGGAAACGGGGATAAGCCAAAACGAATGTGATGAATTACCCTTTTCATCTATCAAAAAAAATAAAAGAATAAAACAAAAAGGGAAGTTCACTCAATGTTGTAGCATTTGTAGCACAAACTAGTCTTCTCCCTTAAGTGTAAAAGTCTTGAGGTCTTTGCAAGCAAGAGAAGCATATTGTGGTAGGAGATGGAAGCCGAAGCCTTAGGATAGAGCAAAAAAAAGAAACGAGTGCAACTTAGGACTCAGTTCAGAGTCTTAAAGAAGGCCAATGAATTTAAGTTACTAAGGTGAGTAGGAAGTGGTGTGGCATGGAAACAGAGAAAGCTGAGAAAACTATTTTTGAATAGTCTTGGAATTTATAAGATGATGATGCAGAGCTGGGAACTTTTAAGCAGCTGTTATTTGTTTTGCTTGAGGACAAGCAAATATCTAAGCCTGGGGGTGTGTTAACTCTCTAAAAGAGAGTTATTATACCTCTAGTATTGAATATTTGTTGTTAGGATACTATATAATGAGAATAACATGTTGATGCACTGAGATTAACGTGCATGCATACTTTGTGCTAGTGTCACTGATTTAAGTGGTATGTCTATACATGACTGAACTAGGAGTGATAAGCAAAACAAGCAGCAAGTTTATGCAAAAAAGAGATATGTGGCACGACCTGTAGCATTTGACATACAGAATGCTGAAGCATATTGGCAGGCAGAATATTCCCCAGATTCCAGCAATGTACGAACACCTTTTTGATTGGGCACATGTGACGTCCTAGACGAGCAAAATTTGAGATATTCCTACACGTGTGAACTCAGGAGGGCAGAGTAGACATTTTCCTACTTAATTCTATTTTAGGGCAAAGAGGTACAGAAGTTAAGTAGGGCGTTGAAATAGAAGGGAAGAAGAGAAGAAAATCCTCTCGAAAGAAGGAACCAAGACAAGTTGCAACTTCTACTGTCGTCTGTACCCCAACACCTTTTATTTTTGTATTTAGTTCTTTTTAGTCCTGATGTCTTTCCATTCCAGTGTCTTTAAGATTCTCATATCTGTATTTACCTTTCTTTTTGTTTCAACATTAATGGTAGCAATGCATTTTGATTCTAGTAGTATGAACTGTAGCTAATTCTTTATGGGTAGTTAATGATGGCTAAGTTGAGCTAAAATTATGCAGTAGTTGATTCAGAAAAATGAGAAATGCTTTACTCTTGTTCTTTTCATCATGAACCACTATAATCGTGAACTTCACAGTTGGCCGCCAGTAGTTCTTGCTAGCTAGTGTCTATGCTGACAAGCAATGCAGTAGTCAAATCTGGATGAACAGATACAGCATTTGTGAGAACACCTTGCCTCGTAGACTCATTAGACACAATGAAGAAGCTGTAAAGCTAGAGGGTAGTGTTCTATTAAACTTGAATCTGAAGTTAGACATACATAGCATTCACATGTTAGTATATTATGCTCGGCATAGTGGGTATACGGATAAAACTTGTTTACAGAGTGAGTTGTTTCATTCCTAGAAAAGGCTGCAGCATTGTGTCGCTTAACCTAGCAGAATATCACCAACTACCCCTTTTGCTTAATTGTGTGTTACTCTTCAGCTTATAGTCTAAGTGTTCATTTTTTTTTGCACTAAAACCCATTTGAAATATTTGCTTCCTCCCTCTTTTTCTTGCATCAACAATCCCTACTTGTTAGTGTATTAACTGTTAAGGTTGGGTAA
This sequence comes from Telfairia occidentalis, assembly GCA_026257165.2. Classification (NCBI taxonomy): domain Eukaryota; kingdom Viridiplantae; phylum Streptophyta; class Magnoliopsida; order Cucurbitales; family Cucurbitaceae; genus Telfairia; species Telfairia occidentalis. Next base: position 6,211 of record JAOANK020343413.1, on the reverse strand, counting down.
GTGAGAGTCATTGTTAGAAAAATCCCTGTGGATCGATATCTTGGAATGCTTCCTATTTATTACTTGTACGATTGCTTATACTTAAGCATTCTTTGTTTTCATTTTTAGTATTATTTTGCATTGCTGAAGCATATCCATTGCATTCCTTTGAAGACAACAAAAAACTCATTTGATTTCCACCTCTAAACCGTACAAATAGTCTAAAAGTGGGAAAGAAACTCACTTTTCATCAATCCAGAAAGTCAAAGAAAATATCATTCCTGGAGATTGGGAAAAATATCATTCTTGGCATCAGCTGGTGGGCATTGAGATCTTTTGTTCGCTTCTTTTCCAAAAATCAATTCAGTCTCTAATAGTAAGTCTCTCTTTTCTTGGCGTTGCCGATATAATTTTTATGATTGAAGAACGAATGTAACTGCACAAACACTCATTGACCATGCCTCTTTTTGCGAAGTATGCAATTGGAAATAGAAATAGGAACGGATAAATAATTTTTGTAACTATAGTTTGTGGGATAATTTGTGTAAAAAAAAAAAAATCAATGCATCTACATGTTTTTCAATTTCAGTTTCGTGCATAAGCTATCACTGAGGATAAAGTTGAAGAAGTGGTCTCATCTATCCAAATAGTTTTTATATAAATTAAATTTTGAAGTAAAATGCATACCGTATATTATAAGCGACAAAAATTTAAAGTAGATATTGTGAAACTTACAGTAAATTGTTGGTGGTATTCATGAGCATCCTTTTTCCTATTTCTGATATCAAATTCCCTTCTTCCATCCAAAACCTAAATAAAGCAATGACAATAATTAAATAATAAAAGAGGCATATGACCAGTTGGTTGCATTAGCATACGTTGCATTGGAACCAAGCACATATGACCATGTTTTTTGCCTCTCTTAGAAAATCAAATGGGTTGAGATTGCAACAAGAACACACATTTACCACTGCACAAATAAAATTAGAGTTTGTTTTCTGGAGTCTTCTTTTATTACCGCTGCGGAATAAATCTGTTTTGGGAGAAAAATCGGTTAAAGATGACCCACTTTTGAGCAATAATAGTTTTTTTTTTTTAAATAGTTGAATATAATATTGTTTCTATGTTTTGGGGTATTTTAAATATAATAATTCATATTTTTAAATCTAAGATAAAATATATATCTAAATCTAGAGCATTGATAAAAACTTAAATTGTTTTAAAAATACTAAGTATCCACACTTTTATACTTATAGAAATTTTGGAATTAGAATGGTTGTTTGTTACATTTTAAAACTTTTCTGGCTTTTGAACAAATAAATAAAATTGAAAAGGAAAACAAAATAATTATTTTGGAATAAAAAATGGATAAAGATGACCCAATTTTTAATTTTAAACAATAATAGTCTTTTTTTAGAAAACATAGTTGGATATAATATTGTTCGATGTTTTGCATTATATTGCGTATCATATTTTTAAATTTCAAAAAAATATATAGACCTAAAACTAAGGGATTGATCTAAACTTCAATCGTTTTAAAAATACTAAGTATCTTTTACCAATGAAATTAGATCAATCATTTTAACTAGGCCTTGACTATTTTATTTAAAATCTCCTCTCTTAGATAATAAAGTTTTAATTATTCCTTATAGAAATGGTAAAGGTAAAACAAACCTAAAAAACAAGGTCAAACCGAAGATTACTTGCAGTCAAATTCATTGGAAAGAAGAACACTAAAAAGGATGCAATAACGATACCATTAGATACGGATCAAGTGGTATAAAAAGGTATAAAATACTATGAACTTTTGGAATATTTAAATTTAACTAACTTAATATATATATATATTTTCAATATAGGAGGAAAATTCAGAAGATATGACTGAGGAAGCTGAATCAAAGGCACCAAAAAACAAAAAGAGAGAAAGAGTGAGAGAAAAGTCTTCAACAAAGGAAAAAAATCCAAGAATGGACAAAAATGTATATTAATATTTTTCCTTTCTTGTAAAGATTGTATATATGTTAACACCTAATCTAATTGCGCATAGGGGACTAAGGGATCAAAAGTAGGAAAATCTAGAGATAAAGGAAAGGAAAAGAAAATGGACGAAAGTGATGATGAAAACGGGGTAAATACTGTATGAAGTAATTGTCTTAAATTTGTTCTTTTGTAGTCAACAAATGAAAATGCAAGTTGCACAAAGTCTGAATTAGACAATGACGTTGAAAATTCATCTAGTGGAAATAGATTAGAATGTGAATTAGCTGACAATATATTAAAAAATGTGAAAAAAAGACAACGATGGTGAACGAAAGGTATGATATTGTCTAAAATTTTGAATAAAAATTAAATTATATTAAAAAAATATAACGATATATTATATTGTGTATATTTTCCTTAAAAGGGAAGGACTTCAAAGAAAAGAACCAAAAACGAAGGAAAAGGGGCTTACAAACACAATGATGATGAAGTTCAAGAGGTACATGTTGTAATATCTAACGAATAATTATGGAATCAAGAATGTATTATATTTGTTTGCTTTGTTTCTGATATATTAGGAGGATATTTACTTAATGTCCAAAATCAAACGAGCACAACCATTAAAGATAAATTTATAGATCAAGAATGATATCACAGACAAGATTATAGCAAATCTGGGAAAAAGATTGGTTGAAAGATTTAGGGGTACATATTTTAGGCAGTTTTTAGATTTTAAAATTATAAAACAATCAACCTAATTGCTTTTGCATTGGATACGACGTCAATTCAAACCTAACAGAGCAAATGAGCTAAATTTTTTAATAGGAGGCAAGGTTTTGAAATTTGGACTTAGAGAATTTGCTCTAATAACTGGATTAAATTGCGGATTAATGCCTGAATAGAACATGACAATATAAAAGGAGAAGAGCATGTTAAGAAAGTTTATTTTGAAGGAGAGAAGTATGTAGGTAGAATGTTCCAAATGATGACATGTTAAAGATGGCTATGTTGTACTGCTTGGAGAGTTTTTGCTGCCAAGACAAGAAACTATTTATGTAGAGATGGACCATATAATAATGGTAGATGATGAAGAATTCTTCAACAACTACCCACAGGGCAGGATCGCTTTTGATCTTTTAATTGATTACATGAAGAAAATGGTGGTAAGTAAAGGAGCAACAGGGATTTCTATGGGTGGCTTCATATATGCTATTTTAGGATGGACATATGAAGTAATACCCACACTAAGTACACCACCAAAATTCTATTCGCGAATGGTAGATACAACAATTCCCAGAATTGTAAATTGGACAGTAAAGACCCAACTAGAGTGGAAAGAGTTGGAGGCACGTGTTTTTGAGTCGCCAAAGATAATAATATGTTTGATTTATTTACAATTAATCATAAAATGTCTATTTACATAAATCTAACTTATTTTAATTACAGTTAGAGATTGTTCTCATGACGGCAAATTCGACAAAACTTGAAATGCCTTATTTTGCTCCATTCTTGAAAGAATAAGCCATTTTAAGGAGAGGTGTAGAGAAACAACCTGAGTAGGGTAAAATTGTAGAAGGCATGATTGATTTGATAGTAAAAGGGAAACAATCTTTCATTCAACATTGTGAAATCTTGGAATGACTTGACATGATCGAACAAAACCAAGAAGCAATGATGAGAAGAATGGATGAACTGGTAAGCATAATCAATCTAATGGTTGACTATATGAAAAACAACACAAACAAAGAAGAATCAACGGTAAGGAGACTAGTTGTAGAAAGAATGGACAACATACGAAGTGATGTTGGTGACTTATATAAGATAAACGTAACAAATTTGAATGTAATTGTAAACATAATATCATGTTGTTAACATTTATTTTTTAGTGATTTAAAGTGCAATGAAATTTACAAAAGAGTTGGATGATTTGGAGGAAGAAGAAAATGATTGAAGGGATAGAAAGGACATGGATGACCATGAAAGAATGCACCAAGAAAAACTCAATGATGATGATGAAGACAATAATTATAGTGAACAAGAACTACAAAAGACAAGAGGTTTCGTTTCTATAGGTGCGCCTGTACAAGAACAAAAACAAGAAAGAGAGAAGAAACAAGAAGCAAGTAAAGTAATGAGTAAGGTAAGTAAAATTCTATACTAAACATTGGTCTAATATATTGTATTATTGATAATGTCTAAAACTGTTAAGATGGAAAAGATGAGGTAGATGAAGTAATCAACAATGTTATCATGTCAATTGATGAAAAAAAAATCTATGAGAATATGAAGAGAAATCAATAAGAGAAGGGAGATTTGAAGGTATATATTTAAAATCTTATAAATATATCACATATTGATAGTTGTAATTACTTATGTATACAATTAAACTCAACAACAATATTATACATTCAAGGTTGTGAGGAATGTAAATTATTTTTCAAAAACAACAGTAGAGGGAAAAAAGATATCCAACAATATAAGGATGTTGAGATATAAAATTTATACAACTTATATATCAATTATTATAATTATGTGATACGAAAGTGAATGTATTATGTTTGCATTAACAAAAAATGAGGGTGCCTAAGAAGAGGATAGTTCTTGCAGAGGTAAATACTTTCAATTACATTCACTTATATATCATTTAATTTTTGGACATATAAACAATCAAAATTGATTTGTATTTGAAATAGGTAAAAACAAATATAAAAAAAAAATGAAAACTTGCACATGATGGAAAAGTCAAAGTGGATAAAGGGCAAGCATCAAGAGGAATTTATATAAACGCCCTAACAGGAGCGAACGAGACGACAGAAACTCCTCTAGTATTTTATGAGCCATCATTCAACATTTTAACTCAGCATGAAGAATAGAGGAATAAGATGCCTTTAAGTATTTCATTGTGTCTCATTAAACAACTATTATGACATTACTCTATCTTTTATTTCTCTAGTGAATATTTTTTTCGAAATTAATACTTGTTGATTGGAAATTTTTTATTTGATATGATTTTTTATTTGTTTCATATGCTATTTCTGATCGTATTTTATTGAGTATAGTTTAGATATTAATTCATTCTATATATTATTTCTAATGTTATATTCCAACTCTTTTAGTTAAATCATTTTTTGTTCTTAGAATATATTGAGAATTAAATAGGGAGTATACATGGTAAAGTAATATACTTAGAGAGGTAGGTTTTAGAGTTCCCTACTAAAAAATTGTTCATAACATTAAACACGATTTAAAAAGTTCTAGTCGATTATCTTCCTTGAGTAATAATATGGTATGAAACCCAGAAAAAATTGTAATGTTGTAGTGTGAATTCATCAATCAAATATTAAATAAAGAAATGTATACTTTGCGTGTTCATTGTAGACACATTTTTAATTAAGTAGTTGAAATGAACAGTAAATAGCATACTGTTTACACACAAAAATTTATTGAAATAACATTAAACAATAATGTTAAAATAAGAATAGATGCTAGAACATAAGGAACAATGGAATAAAAGAAAAAATAATAGTATCAATTCAGTAATGGATTCTTGCATGATCTACGATTATGTCCTGATTGTCCACAACGACTACATTTCATAATTACATTCATTTTCAAACATGACAACAACCTTCTTTTTGAGGTCTTCCAACATACCATTTGACACTAGGAGGAAGAATGGTTGATTTGTCATGCACATCAAATGTTGGGTGTGTATGTCCTAAAACTCGAATGGCTTGTAAACATGTTCTATTGCCAATAAAGTTGTTATTGATGTTATTCAGTAAAGTTGTTATTGAATCTTTTATAGCTCTATAAATCCAATAAACGAAGAACCCATGGCTATTATATGAATACTTAGACTATATGTGGAGACATAAAAGTGGATCAAGTTTAAGCAAATAGCCAAAACAGTCTGTAGTATATGGATTAGGTTGGGTACTTTTTTCTAGGGACACTATGGAGCGTGGCCCGCTTTGTATATGATACAAACGATGTGATCCTTAATCGTTCATGTGGGGACATGCAAGTGGTGGCGTTATATGTGATGAGATTGCATACGACTAGGACCACGAAATAGTCACTATTTTAGTATAATGCCAATCACTGAAAACACTAACTCATTTCAACCCGATGATCTAGGTAACTTGATCTTAATCCTGAGTGAACTATGAACCCCTGTTTATTCGGGATTATCCTTTGATCTACATGGGTGAGAGAGGCTCAACAGCGCCTGCTCAATATGCCTCCCATT
>JAOANK020343088.1:0-14382 GCA_026257165.2 Telfairia occidentalis | reverse complement strand
CCACCTAGCATTGGTGATGAGTCACCATGGGTATGTGTCAAGCATGCAAGCAAGTGTTGTGCATGAAATTGCCTATAAAATGATATCAATTTCGTGCATGCAAGAGGCTAATGAAAAAATTGGATTTTGGCTAACAAAAGTTGGTTGTTCATGAGTTGATCTTTAAGCCAACCTTAACCTTTTTCTTCACAAAATTCACCAATCAAGGGATCCCACAATCCCATTAGTTGTCTGGAGAATAGACGGGAAGACACTAGTGGTGGTCCAAGAGTAGATTGGAGCCTATACCTGCCGTTGATAGAGGAGAAATCGAACTACAAGAGGTTAGTAATCTAGTTCTCTGTTTTTTCTCTTCTATAAGCATGGTTTTCCATATTTAATTTGAGCTAATTAGGTGTATAGATCCTTATTCCGCTGCTTATGCATGTTGATGCATCCTTCAATCTCTACTTCCATTATTCTTTCATCCCTTTGATTGTTGTTTGCATTCCTTGAGCCTTGGTCGTTGTTCATGTGTGTACTTTGATTGCTTTTGTTGAATGCTAGATTAGTGGTAGCATTTGCTAACTCAGTGACAATCGGTATTACATTCAGGAGAACAAGTCTGCTTTAAAGGTCACAAGGTTAGCATGGAGCTCTTGCCATGAGAGATTAGCTTGGGCATTTAGCAAGTAGGTACTAGGAAGGTACTATGCATCCACACCTGTTAGAACATTTTAAATAAATAGCCATCACTTATTAGTTCTCAAGATAGGGTAAGTTATTGTTGTGTGTGTGTGATGTGCAAGAGTTCACAGTCTGCAATAAGTGATAAGTATTTATATTGTCTCCTCAAGGATTAGTGGTAGATTTCGAACTATCTTGACTTAACCTCTTAGTGAATTTAGAGAATAACAAAAGACAAGTATTTGTGAATTTTTATAACTAATGCTGACTTAAATTAAAGGACAAAACAAACATAATGCTTTTGCAGTTGAAGTGATGAGAATGAATGAGTTCGAATTAAGGTAACATGTTATTTTTCCTGAAGCAGAATGTTAAAGCAAGAGAATTGCAGGATCGAATCACATAATAATAGTCTCAGAATCCACCCAGATCTCCCAATTATCTTAAGTTAATTTCTATTAACCAATATGAGTTAAACTTATTATTTTTGTGCATTAGGTGAGGGGTTATCTCCAACCTCACTTAGACAGCAACTAACCTAAAATAGAGGCTAATGTGTTTTAAAAGCAATCTACTACTCATATTTTCTCCCAAAACATAAAGAAGTTATTTATGTGTGTTGGCCAGGCAAACATAAACATTAAACAATAAGAACACTTTGAACTACAATCCCTAAATCAGTTCAACAACATTTTCCTTAATCCCCACCCAACGGTGATTAGTTCATGCTAAAACAAATAAGAGGTATCAACAAATAAACATAAGTAGTAAATGAGTTCATGATGAAGTAAAATCCTAGAGAGTTATAGAAATCAGTTGCTCCACGAATTCAATAGTCAAAATTAGTTATTTTGCTTCAACCTACATGAAGTTTATGCCTTCTACAACCTCTTCTCTACTGGAATTCAAGATGTAGGAATAAAGGATGAACATTCTACGAAAGAAAAAGAAGACTGAAAATTGGAATCAAGCTCTAAAAGAAATTCCTTTTTCTCTTTTGGAGGCCTTCTTCTCTATTTATATGCTTTCCGTTGTTTTTAGGAAACTTATTAGATCAAATCGCCTATGTAGCTTACATCCAATGGTTGATTAATTTTGAAAAAGAAAGATTCATTTCCATATTTTGAAATTTCGTTATTTTTGTACAAATTTGTTGTGTCCGCTTTGCTCCAGAATTGCTTGATTAATTATTCTGTTCAAATAATGCTCCATCATTTATCTGCTAAACATTATATCTATAATCAATAGTAATTAACCTTAAATTCATTCTATTTCATTCAAATGCTGACATAAATAGAATGATGCAACAATAATAAAGGTTTCAAAAGTCATATATGCAAAACAAAGATAAATCAATAAATCATTTCATAATTCAAATTTAATCCAAAAATGACATGAAATCTAGCCTAAAAATACTCCTAATAACTCTCTTTTGGAGAGTTATCAAATCCCCAAACTTGAACTATTGCTCGTCCTCGAGTAATGCTTTAGATTTTTTATGGATAAAAAAATATTGTTCTAATGAACTAGAATCCTATAGAAAATTTAAATAAACAATTCAATGAAAGACTATCAACTATCAAACTATCTCACATTTCTTTTAGGTCAATCCCTTTCCTTCTCTTCATCTTTCTGCACATGCCACAAATTTCACTTATTATAGAGGCCCTAAGTCCTAAGTCATCAACTCTACTGTGCAATCTTTCATCTTTATCCTGTTTTTGGATCCTCTAGATTTCAGTCTACACAAATTACTTATAGAATGCTCTCTCAAAACATTTTCACATAACAAAGATTTTGATCCCTTCAAGTCATAGCCTTTTTCAAGACTCACCACTTATTAGGAATTTCATTCATATTCTTGGTAGCAAGCCTGCCTATTGTAAAGAGACATAGTAACATTCAGGCAACACTCATCCCTTGTAATTCCTTGTTTTTATTATTATTATTTTTTTCAATATTCACCTTTCTCCTTATTTTCATAAAGAAAACAGGTGTCTAAAGGGAGAGGAGTGTACTACTAAAAATAGCGGAATGCACTTTTATAATTATAGGATCATTTAGTAAGGTTAAAAAAGGACCAAAGGTATGCATCATCACCAAACTTAAAATGTGCATTGTCCTTAATGTGCTGGACAATAAAGGTAAAGGGTGGAATCCCCAACCTTGCTCTAAAGAATCCAAAACAAGTTTGATCAGGTAAACAAAATAATCCTCTAATTGTTGGAGCAAAGTTTCCTTAAGGATGAACTAGACTAAAAGCAGTTTCTGAAGACTAGGCCAAATAGATGGACTTAGTTGTGCAGAAAGAGCTTGAGTCAATAAGTTTTGAACCATAAGAAACAGAAACTAAGGCTCTCATACTAGTCAAAATTGTCTCTCACTAAAAGGTATATCAGATTCAATTAATGTTGGAACAAAAGGTTTGTTCAGAACAATTAATTTAATACTAGCAATAAAATCCAAATTATTTCAAAAGAACAATTCATTAACCCGACCAAAATAGATATCATTTAATAGAAGCAGTGGGTTACAAAATCGATGAGGAGGGTTCCATTTGAAAATTAAAAACATCATAGAGTGGTTAGAAAAAAAAAAGCAAAAAAAATAAAATAGCATATATAAATGAGATCAAAGAAAGAGAGAAAGGTAAGGGACAACCAACATCCATTGAAATACTTAATCTTCAAACATTTGATCTTGTTCCTCCGCAACCTCTCCATGCACTATCGGAGGTAGTGGAATCTAGGGGTTCATCAAATCATCGAGGAAGAGTGGAAAGACAGCATAAAGCCTGAAAAAGTTGGCGCATAGGGCTTCCTTAAGAGTAGCATCATATCTTCGAACATAATTCCAGAAGGTTTGAAGTTGCCTCTCTTTGAACTTCATTCTGCTTATTAGCAAGTCCAGTTGATCTAGCAATCGATATACTCTGGAGCATAAGTCTCCTCCTTGTCTTGGCAAATTCATTGCGCCACAGTCGCACCAAGTTGGCAGTGTTAATAACTCCCTTAGCAAATAAGGGAATGTCGTTAGGAAATATAGGCACACCTTTCCTCTTGCAAAGCATTGTTATGGTGTTAAGGAAGAATAATTTGCCCACATTCTTCTTGGCACACAGATATATTTCAGGATCAATTATCTTGCCCACATCAACGCTCAGACTATGCATGATATCAAAGACTAGGAAAATCAGATCTTTTTTTATGGTGGAGTCATGGGTGACTAGAAGAAAAAAAAGCTTCAGGAAGGAAAACCACACATTGCCCTCTGTCTTCAGAAATGAAAATTGAAAGGTTCACTTGCCAGTGGATGAAACTCGCCATTGTGCTCCTTCAATGACTACCTCATGGATTGTTGCGTTCAACTGCTCTTGAGATGTTGTAATAATCATCTCGTTGTACACTCTATCCAAGTAGTCTTGAAGATGGTATATATTGTTTATAGCCCAGGCGAAAAGTCTACTGGAACACCGCGCGCTATGGTCTCAAAGCCATCGTTTTCATCCAGGTTGACGTGGAACTCGCGGACGATTACCACAATTGTTGCTTTAAGTTTTCTATAGAAAGTTTCCTAAGAGTGATTGATAATACCTGCAAAAAGATATCGTGGAAGGTCTTCATATGGTTCAAGAAGGCCTCGCTCAGCCAAGAAGTCGCGCTTCTTAATGCCTTGGTATCGCTGCCTCACCGCATCGTTAATCATCCACTCACTGACTTATTCACGCATGGGCTCTTTCCTTTCTGTTTGGCTCTTTTCATCGCTAGGGTTTTAACTTTTGGCTCGTCTAGAGCGGTCAACTTCTTCTTTTTCTTGGACTTCTTCTTCTTCCTTGGCCCGTTGGGATATGGTTTAGTAGGTGTCTCGTCATTGTAAATTCTTCATAGATCACCAATGCTTTCAATTATTCTTCTTCCTTAGGGGGTGGTATGACATCTCGGTCCTCCTTTTATTGGGCCTCTGGTTCTACCTTCGAGTGTGCATTCAATTCTGCGATCGGTGTGGAAGGTTCACCTTCTTGAGCAGTTGCTTGGATCGTAGCCAACACCTCTTCAATGATGGGTTGGACTTTGTTCAGAAATAGAGGTGTTGTAACTTTCTTACCTTTATTCTTATACCTTGCAAAAGTGACGTTAGGTAATTAATTATGGCAAGTAAAAATAATTTTTCAAAATATTTTTTCTCTCTCTTCATGTTATAAATGTTGCCTCAATGATTGCACACAAAAATGTGTTATCCTTAAGCTTAATTTTAGCTAGTTTTATTCATTAATTTTGGAGCTTTCACGTGTTTATATGTTAATTTATAGGTTCTGAGCTTAATTAGAAGAAAGTATGAATTTGGGGTTGTTCGGATAAAAAAACGAGCCTAAGAAAATCACATTTGGCAAAGGAATGAAGAAAGGAGGCCAAAATACATTTAGACCCGAGGCTACAGCGTCGAGACGACATGCCAAAGCTTTAAGACGCGTAAATTAGCTGAAATTGTGTTGTTGGGATGAACACCATTGGGATGTTATTCTCGCTGATGAACAAATAAAGAACACGCACACGCGCCTGCAGCAGGCAGCATCTCAACGCGCGCGTTCAACGCCTCTTACCTTCGCTTAACGTGCGCCAATGCGCACAACGCCCAGCCATGCCACTGTGCTCCCCACACAACATCAGTATCAACGTCTGACGAGCGCGCAAGCGTCTAGACGCCCCCATGCAAGTGTGCCCAACCTACCACACACGTAAGAAGTAGCGTCCAGTGACCGCACGGGTGATGACCACGTGTGCCTCCAGCCCATTTTTTCCCCACGAAGTAGTGTTGAGACGCTACTCCAAGCATCTTGATGCTACCACTTGTTGTCGACCCAGAAGATGCTCGCCCCGCACGCCTTTGGATAAATGAGGTCTACGTCAAGACACTGTCCCTAGTGTCTCGACACTACAAGCAAAATGCAAAAATAAAAGGCTCATTTGTTCACTATTTTTTGGAGGCCATTTGGAGAGTCAAGACTACACTTCGGAGCAGGATTTAGAGGGAAGAGGAACTTCCCATGGACTTCCCAAAGCGATCCGAGGCTCAGGATTGAGGGCTTCACGTCAGGAACGAGTGTGGCACGCGTCTTTGGGAGTTTTCTTTACCTTTGTAAGTTTAGTTTCAATTTTTAATTTCTTCTTATTGTTTGATTTTTGAAATTTTCAAAAAGTAGTTTAACGTTTTGTAATAATTTTGTCTGAAAAAGTTACGTTGTAATTATTCCTCGTTTAAATTATTTTGCAGTTTTATAAATATCAAAGATTCGATGTTATCTATAAAAAGTTTTATCTTATCTCTGATCTTATCTCTTAGGTTTAGTAATTCAAACTTTATTCTATATATAGAAGTTAATGTAAGTAAAAGGCAGAACTCAACTTGTGAGCTTCGCCTGCCATAGATAATACTAGCCTTTTAGGTTGTAAAGATTTGAGCGAGAAAATGGTATCAGAGCATAAAATGCATTGTCTTTGACTCCAATAATTTAGACTTCATTGTTGGAACTGCTGCTACTTCAAAGGTGAATAGTAAAAAGTAACTTTTGTCGGTAGGCTGTCGGAGATTCTTTCAAAACTGAATTACTTGGTGCAACCTTATCTTCAAGTGCTCTTCATTATTGATGTCGTCGGCTATGTATTTTTTCTCAGCGCATAACTAATAGGCATATTACGAAGTTCTTCGGACTTACTCGCCAAATGCTACCGTGAACATCCAACTATTAGTGAACATATGCACTTAATCAAAGCATAAAATACATTGTCTTTGGCTCCAATAATTTAGACTTCGTTGTTGGAACTGCTACTACGTCAAATTATTTAATTTTGATATCTTCTCTTATTGCTTTTTTGGACAGATAAAATATGCACTTGGTACAATCAAGAGAGTATGTACAAGATATTGAATATACATAATATTTTATAGGAATGAAACTGAAAGAAATATTTTTGTTTCTTTGTTATTTGTCAAATGTCACATAACAAAGACTTTTATACTCTTTTTTTTTTAATAGTCTCCTGTGCGAAGGCTAAGTTTTTTTATGTCACCTCATCATCTTGATTATGAAGAGGGTTGTTATCCCATCAATGTATGTTCTACCTATCTAGGAATGGGTCATATTCATCTTCTTCTTCGTTAGCATTTGGTTCTGGTTGGGTTGAAGGGTTTGCTCCATCATTGTTTGAAGATGTACTCTTCTCGGAGATAGCCGCCTCGAGGATTTGTTGAAATTCTGCATCAGTTGTTGTCTGAGCTAATCTTGCAAGGAATTTACTCTTTGTATTGAGAAATTCTGCATTCTTTTTTATGGACAGATCTTGCATATATCCATTGTCTGCAAACCAAGCTTTTACAGCTTTGAGATCAGCCTGGTCTCTTGAAGTGTTTTGCCACCACTTTATCTTGATGACTTTAACCAGTCTCTTGTATTGAGACTTGGCTTCAATTTTAAAATTCCAGCTCATGATCTAGGGGATTTGGAAATATAAGTAAAATCTCATGGATGAGTGGAAGGGAGTTTTAAAGATAGTCCTACAAAAATAAAAATAAGACTCTTGAAGAGGGATTGGAAGGATTTTGTCTGTGAGACCAAAGGTTACCCACCATTCAATGAACCATAATGGGAAGTCTGTCTTCTGAGCGTTGGGGCAGAAATGAACGAACCATGAATGGTCTTTTGGTGTATGCTAGAATACTATATGCCAAGCTTGACATAATCTTTGAAAAGGAATGTTTTAGGAAGGAAATTTTTCAAAAAAGTTCTTTGAGTGAAAAGATTTTGATTCCACTGAGTAGGGTTCATTACTTTGAGAATTTTAAATTTTGAATAGGCGACTCTAGAAGAATCAGTTTTATCAGGGGTATGAGTGATTTCAGCTGACTTAGTGTCAACTAAAATAAACTCATAAAGGATTCTTGTTTTGTTTGGGTTTTCTAGAAGAAACCAAAAGTTGGGAGTTAACATTTTTGTAACGGTTTCCGAAAGACTTACTGATTCGAATTCTGGTTCAATGATTTGGTCATGAACCAATCCTAGTTTTTCCACATAGGTTGTAATCTTTTGTCTTGGTTGGAAACGACGCTCTGGCTGAACGGCGGTTGAATAGGTTGTCGGAGTGACCATTCTAGGAGACGACGCTACTCAGGTTGGAGAGCCTGAAGGCCTCAACTGGACAAGACCGCCTGGAGAGCGTATCAACGAGGCAGAAGACCTCGGTGGAGTAGGAGACTCTGTAATTCGTATGCCGGAAGAACGAGTCCGTGGACGATTTAGGGTGATGAACTCTAAGTCCATCTCATAACTGTCACTACTCATTGCCTGAGGCGACGATCTGGAGGCTGAAAAGGATGCAGGCGATTTGCCTCTACCTCTTCCTCTATTTGGGTTTTGGTCTGTCATTTCTTTTTCTCTTTTTAGCTCTCATTTCAAGATCTCAGGAAAATTTGGCCATGTCTTCATTCATTTGGAAGGAAGAGGAGGAGTAGTAGAAAGGAACTCTCGGGATAGATAATTGGCTAAGGGGTTTTGTATTCCTTTTATAGGCAAAACCTCAAAGTAGAAATAAGATAATATTGCTTGCCACCTTACAAAGATTAGTTTGGAGACTAGATTTTCTACATCTTTATCTAAAACAAATTTAAATGCTTTGGAATCGACTTGATGGTGAATCTTTTGTTGATAAGATCACCTTGGAATTTTTGTATGCAAGTTACTATTGCTAGTAATTCCTTTTTTACTGTGGAATAATTACTCTAAGTATTATTCCATACTCCACTATGGTAACGAATTTGTTCTTTTCCATTTATTTTTTGTTTTAATATCCCTCCATATCCTATGTCAGATGCATCTGCCTCTACAATGAGCTCAGCTGCTGGGTTCAAAAGATTGAGGCATGGAAGTGTTTTGACTAGAGTTTTTATTTTTTGGACAGCTCGAGTATGTCCTTCGGCCCAAGGTTTTGGATTTTTCGTAAGTCGTTCGAACAGTGGTTTGAAAATGGGCCTTAGATTTTGTATGAAATCGGACACATAGTTTAGGCAACCCCAATATCTCTGTAATTGAGTTTTGTCTATTATCCTATCTCAAAATTTTGAGACGAATTCTATAGATCTTTGAATGGGCTTTATGGACCCCAAATGGATCTCAAAACCTAGAAATCGGATTTTTGTTTGAAATAGTTTAATTTTTGGTAAAGATATAACTAAACCATTTTCTTTGATTATCTTAATAAAGATATTCAAATGTTTGAAATGTAGGTCAATATTGTCAGAAAATATCAAAATATCATTGATGTATACGATATAAAAATCTTGATAGTTATTGAAAATATAGTTCATAATTTTTTGAAATTCGGAAGGGGCATTTTTTAATCCGAATGGCATCACATTCCATTCATATTGTCCGAATGGAACATTAAATGCAGTTTTGTATTTATCTTTTTCAGAAATTTGAATCTGCCAAAATCCAGATTTTAAATCGAATTTTGAAAACATTTTTGCATTTGAAATTCGCTTTATTAAATCATGTTTATGTGGTTTAGGATACCATATCCATTGTAAAACCTAGTTTAGGGGTTTGTAGTTTATTACTAACTTGGGTACACCACGCTCCTTTTCGGCTGCATTGTTTACATAGAAAGCTGCACATGACCATGGGCTTTTGGATGGTCTTATCAGCTTCTTACTTAGTAATTCTTTGATCTCTTTTTTTACAGTGCTGCATTATTTCTGCATTCATCTGAATTGGTCTTGCCTTTGTTGGAATACTTGTTCTACAAAATCTTTAACATATGGAAGATCAACTATATGTTGTCTTCTTTGCCAAAATGCGTTAGGTAAATCTAAACATATTTCTGACTCAATTTTTTGCAGTAAAGATTTAATCTTTTCTTTTATTCCACTAGTTTCCAAATTTTCTTCTATTTTTAAGAAATTAATTTCTTCTTTTAAGAATTGTAATTGTTTTCTTTTTGAATTAAAAGAACTTAGTGTATAAAGTTCGTGTGATTTTACTGGTTTAAGGAATTCAAAAAGAATTTCAGAGCCATCAACAAAGGTGCTTGCTCCTTTTTTTGTTACCTGTAAAGGGTATAATTGGGTAAGGAATGGAATTCCTAGAATAAGACCTTGCTCTTGATCTTTTACTAAAAGAAAGGTGGTTATGAAACAAACTGGTCCCTTACAGATATGAACTTTAGGGAGTTTGTACTTAATGTTTAATTTGAGGCCATTAACCCCTGATAAACTATGTAAAGTTTTTTCAAAGTACTTTGTAGGTACTAAGCCTTGTTGTATGTAGTTTTGATCAGCCCTTGAGTCAATTAGGCCTTTCATTTCTAAGGTAAAATCTTGTACTTTAATTTGGACTTTAGTATACCACTTCTGAGAAAGAATAGTAGTCATATGGGCTAGCTGTTCTGGTTGAACTTCTTCCTAATTTAAAAAATAATCTTCTTCAGATTTTATTTCTTCATCTTCTATTACTCTATTTCTTTTTAAAGTATTTAATTCTTCTTTAATTCTTTCAAGTTCCTAAGAATGAGCTTGCCTCCATTCTGTCATTTCTCTTTTTAATGACTTCATCTCTTTTTGTAAGTCATTGACTGTGGCTTTTCAAGGTTTTTCTACTTTCTTGAAAATCTCATTTAGATTTGGGCTAGGATAGCTTGTAGTGCTTATTTGGGTTTTTGGCTCATTATCCTGTAGGGATTGCTTAAGAGCATCTAAGACTATTTTTCTTGATTGCTCTTCGTTCATCTTTTCTACTCCTTCCAGTAGTGTTTTTTGGATATATGTGAGTGTATTAATGCACCCTCCACAGGCCTTAAACCCTTCTTCTTCACTTGAACTTTCTGAGCTTTCTGAATCCATATTAGAATACTCATTTACTTCCAAAATTTGATCACTATAGTCACTTTGAGCTATTTTTGGGTCTTTGCTTTAATTTTTTGGATTTGAGTGGCAGGATTCTGCCTTGACTCATTGTAATGCATTGTAACTTTGTTTATGCTTTATTAATTTATGGATTTTTCTTATCCCTTATGATTCATTCATGCATTTGTTGGCTTCATGCTTTTAATGTCCTGATCAAAGATTAACTGATTGCATGATTTAATCGATACTCAATAACACTATATTAAAATTGACCCATACACTGCGGTAATTGCGATGTGCTCGATCACTCAAATCTCGCTAATCCCCTATTTCCTTTTAGCAAAATTTTTTGCAAAATATAAGTTGAATTTTAATGAGAGATAATTATGGAAAACTTAAAGTGAAATCATATTTTATTTTGAATCAGAATAATGCGTGAATAAAATCTTGAAATCAAATTTAATTTTCAAATGCAAAAAAGAAATTAAAATTCAAACGAAAATTAATTTGCAAATTTGAAACAAAAAAAAAATAATAACTAAATCCAAATCCTACGAAATCAAATCCATTCTAAAAATGAACGTCAAATTCAAATTATTTTATGAAAACATTCCTAAAATAAAACAATAGAAAAAATTCGAAAGTGGAAGGTGGAGAGAAAATAATTTATTGTTACGCTTAGATATTGCTCCTGCAATCTTCATGCTCTGTTAATTTTTTGACAACTTGGAAGAAGCACTTTTTCGTAGAAAGTTCTCCCCCTAATAATGCCTGATCCTTTGACCATTGACTATGAAGTTTCTCCCATCTTTTTCATCTCTCAACATGACAACTCTGTATGGCAAAACTTCCAAAATAGTGAAAGGTCCTAACCAATGAGACTTCAATTGTCCAAGAAAAAGTTTAAATCTTGAGTTAGTTGTACAACAATACTTGTTGACCTTTCTCAAATTGCTTTGAAATCAATTTCCGATCATGCCATATTTTACTCTGCTTCTTGTAGATTTTAGCATTCTTATAGGAAAAATGACGATGTTCTTCCAATTCATTTAACTGTAGAAACCTAGCCGCTGTGATATCAAAATTCATATTCTTTAGAGCCCAAAAAGCTTTGTGCTCTAACTTCAAAGGCAAATGACATGCCCTACCATAGACTAACCTATAAGGAGACATTCCTAGAGGTGTCTTGAATGCAGTTTTGTAAGTCCAAAGAGCATTTGGTAATCTAAAAGAGCAATCATTCCTACTCGAGTTAACAACCTTCACTAGGATTCCCTTAACATCCCTATTGGAAACCTTAGGTTGACCATTGACTTGTGGCTGATAAGGTGTGGACACTCTGTTCTTAACACCATACTTTGCTAATAAATTACTTCGAATCCTATTAATAAAATGAGATCCCTCATCACTCATTATAGTGCGTGGAGTTACAAAACGAGTAAGAATATTCTTCTAAAGAAATTTGAAAACTGTTTTAGCATCATTTTGAGTACAAGCAATTGCTTCCACCTATTTTTACACATAGTCAACAACTAGTAAAATAAAAGAGTTACCGTTTGATGGAGAAAAAGTCCCATAAAATAAATCTCCAAACATCAAATAACTCTATTTCCAAAATAAACGTCAGTGGCATCTCATCCTTGACTCCTAAATTTTCTTTCTTTTCGCACTTACCACATGTCTTGCTGAATAGGTAAGCATCTTTTAACATTGATGGTCCAAAGTAACTTAATTGCAATGCTTTAGCTGCGCTTCGCTGCCCTCCAAAATGTAATTCGTAGGCTTCTGTACATCAATGTTCCAAGATAGTTCAAACTTTTGATTGAGAAATGCACCTTGGTATGATCCCATCAGCACACTGCCTATAGACAAACAAATCATAGCAGAAATAGAAGCGCACATCATGAAGAAATTTCTTAAGTTGTTGTTTCGTCAATTCTAGGGGTAATAAACATGAGACTAAATAGTTAGCAATATTTGTAATTTGAGCTATAGTAAACAACTACTCATCTGAAAAACTGTCTTGAATCTCTAGTTGTTGTAGAACTTTTGACAAATGATTTGCAACATAATTCTCCGAACATTTCTTGTCTTTAATCTCGTGGTCAAATTCTTACAGTAGAAGCATCCATCTAATGAGTCTTGGCTTTGCATCCTTCTTCGCCAACATGTAGCGAATTGTTGCATGATCTGTAAAAATAGTAACTTTACTGATATGATCTAAATTTAGCAAAAGCAAAAAACTGCTGCTAAAAGCTCCTTCTCAATAGTTGTGTAATTCAATTGTGCTTCATTTAAAGTTTTGTTGGCGTAATAAATGAAATCAATTATCTTGTCATGCTTTTGTCTTAGGATTGCTCCAATAGCATAATCGTTTGCATCACATATCAACTCGAAGGGTAAACTCGAATCGGGTGATGAAATGATTGGTGCAGTGATCAATGCCTTCTTTAACACCTGAAAAGCTTTTAAATAATTTGCATCAAACTCAAAAGATCTGTTAGCTTCTAATAACAAGCAAAGATGTTTAG
The DNA here is from genome assembly GCA_026257165.2 of Telfairia occidentalis. NCBI lineage: Eukaryota > Viridiplantae > Streptophyta > Magnoliopsida > Cucurbitales > Cucurbitaceae > Telfairia > Telfairia occidentalis. Next base: position 1,291 of record JAOANK020343088.1, on the reverse strand, counting down.
AGATTTTAGAAAAATCCTTGATGAATCTTTGATAAAAACTCACATGGCCAAGGAAACATCTAACTCTCTTAACTGAATTTGGTGGTTTCATCTTCTCAATGATTTCAATCTTGGCTCTATCCACTTCTATTCCTTTTTCCGAAATCTTATGACCTAGAATAATACCTTCTTTCACCATGAAGTGACTTTTTTTTTTCAATTCAAAACCAGATTTGTCTCTTCACATCTTTTCAAAACTTTACCCAAATTTTCTAAATAGGTGGTGAATGAATTCATAAAGACTGAGAATCGTCCATAAACACTTCCATGATCGATTCAACCATATAAGAGAATATCGAATATCACCATCATACACCTTTGGGAAAGTTGCTTTGGGCATTGCAAAGACCAAAGGGCTTCCTCTTAAATGCAAATGTACCATAGTGGCAAGTAAAGGTGGTTCCTCTTGGTCACTAGGGGCTAAACTAACCTAGTTATACCAAGAATAACTATCTAGAAAACAATAGTAAGCCTGACCTGCAAGACAATCCAACATTCACTACAAGTAGTATCACATATGATAGCATAAAAAAAAATGCTATCATGGACTTTCCATAGCGTATTCGAAATGCCGTGGTAGATGATGTTATTGAAAGTTTTTGACTTTTTATAGCTTTTTTTGCATGCTATAAAAAATGATATAAAAATTCATCTTAGATTGCATAATTCTAATCTTATAAAAACTTTTTATAGCTTCATTATAAACGCTATGTTAAACTTTTTATAGCTATATAAAAACACTAAAAAAGCATTTTGATAGCATCAAAATTATTCTATCATCGACGCTTCATAGCGTTTTAATGATATCGAATAAAAGTTTTTTTTTTCCGAAAAGGTAAAATAAGAAAAAGTACATGAAAAAATCAACATGCCTAGCGTGGGGTCGAACCCATGACCATAAGGTTAAGAGCTTTGCGCTCTACCAATGAAATAAAAGGTATTATAAACATTCTATAGTGTTTTGTAAATACTGTGATAAGGAATGTTATAGACAATAGTGACTTTGTATAGCATTTTTCTAAAGCAATATTATGAAAAGTGGTAACCTATTATTATTTTTATTTATAGCATTTTGTTTTCAAATAATATCATAAATTTGTATGATATTTATAAATATATTACTATTTTAAATATTTTAATAAAAATTAACTTTAATATATATAGATATATATATATTTGCATATCTACTTTTAAGACTATAAACCATAAATAATATTGAACGAGACATTGTAATATATTGATTTTATAGACA
>JAOANK020342871.1:0-14385 GCA_026257165.2 Telfairia occidentalis | reverse complement strand
ATTTCTCACATATTATATAGTTTAATTATAAATCATATTTATAATTAACTATATATTATAATGTATCATTATACATTGTATCCTATATTAATCACATTAATATAATTAATATCTTTAATTCCCTCAAATAATTTGAACAATTCAAACTATTCCAAAATAATTATACCTTGCAAAATTCTTAGCGAGGTAGCAAGGAGACCTTATGGATCTACAAATTGACATTCATTAACTATCGGTCACTCCACAAAAGATCGACAACTGCACTCTTCGGACTGTAGATATATTTCAGTCCATGGATTTAATCAATCAACAGTAAGTCGACCCTTCACGAATTGTTCATAACTACTGCTGGGTCAAAATTACCATTTTACCCGTATAGTTATATCTAACTCCTTAAGTATTATTGATTCCTCTAATGAACAAATAGTTATAGTCCAACTATAACTAGACCCCTTTCTGGCCAGTGAGAGGGTGATGCACCTCATTGTTCAAGACTTGGAATCAACCCTTAAGGGAACAATTCATCTACTTACCCTCGAGAGGGGAAGGAGTGAATTCCATCTTGTGTAATTGTGTTCACAGCTACCTACTTAGACAAATCTCCAAAAAGGTAGGCTTATTGAATGTGCAAACTCAGGCACTCTCATCCATACAGATCAAAGGATTGCCCTTATAGACAGGAGTTCACAACTCACTCAGGATTTAGGCTGAGTCACCTATGATCATCCTAGTGAAATGTTAGTCTTTTCAAGCAACGACGTTATAAAGAGAGACTAATCATTTCTTGGTCCGGTCTTATACAAACTCTTTGTATAGGATACCTCTATTCACATGTCTTCACATGAACGATTGAGATCGTAATCATTTGTAACACTTTACAACACTTGTTACAATTACAAAGTGGGTCGTATCCAATAGTGTTATCAAGATAAGGTATCCAACCTGATCCATATACAATAGACCGTTTAGGTTATTTCTTAAACATGATCCACATGTATGTCTACCACATACATGTTTAAATTACATAAAATAACCTTGGATCTTAGTTTATTGGATTTGGTTAATGCACACTAAATATCAAATGAAATTACACCTTATTATATTAAATAAATAATTTGTGTATAAAGTTTACAAAATACGAAACTCACGAGATTTAAAGCATCAACCCCATCATAAAAAGCTTTGTGGTCCAACTTTAGAGACAAATGACATGCGTTGCCATAGACTAACCTATAGGGAGACATTCCTAGAGGTGTCTTAAATGCAGTTCTATAAGCCAAAGAGCATTTAGTAACCTGAAAGATCAATTCTTCCTCCTCGGGTTAACAACCTTCTCTATGATTCCTTTAATCTCCCTATTTGAAACCTCATCTTGACCATTGGCTTGTGGATGATAAGGGTAGACACTCTGTGTTTTACACAATACTTTGAAAATAAATTACTTAGGATCCTATTTATAAAGTGAGATCCTTCGTCACGTGTTAGAGCGCATGGAGTTCCAAAACGAGTAAAGATATTCTTTTGAAGAAACTTTAAAACTATTTTAGCATAATTTTGAGCACAAGCAATTGATTCCACCTATTTTGATACATAATCTATAGCTAACAAAATGTAAGCGTAACCATTCCAAGGAAGAAATGGTCCCATGAAATCAATCCCCCAGACATCAAATAGTTCTATCTCCAAAATGAAAGTTAGTAGCATCTCATCCTTGACTCCTAAATTTTCTTTCCTCTGGCACTTGTCACAAGTCTTGCTAAATAAATGAGCGTCTTTGAACATCAATGACCAAAAATATCCATATTGCAATGCTTTTGCTACGGTCCTTTGCGCTTCAAAATATCCTCCATAGGGTGCTAAATGACAATGCGTCAGTATAGCTGGAACTTCTGATTGGAAAACACATCTGCTCACTGTTCCATCAACACACTGTCTGTAGACAAATGAATCGTCCCAGAAATAGAAACACACATCATGAAGAAACCTCTTTAGTTGTTGCTTTGTCAGTTCTGGAGATAACTAACAACTAGATAGTTCGCAGTATCTACAAACCAAGGTATTTCGACATTTGTAATCTGAGCTACTGTAAATAATTACTCATCTGGAAAACAGTCACGGATCTTTGTTGCTGTAACATTTCTTTTGTTTTCTCGACTCTTGAAAGTTGATGAGCAACATAGTTCTAACCTTTCTTGTCTTTAATCTCCAAATCAAATCCTTCCAGTAGGAGTACCCATCTGATAATTCTTGCGTATTCATCCTTCTTCGACAACAAATTGGAGTACCGATATGATAATTCTCATTAACTTATATGAGTTAAACCTCTTGCTTTTATGCATTAGGTGAGTGGTTATCCCTAACCTCCTCACTTAGCAAGCAACTAACCTAACCTAGAGGCTAATGTGTTTTAAAAACATTCTACTCGAATTTTTTCCCAAAACATGACACGTTATTTATGTGTGTTGGCCAAGAAGACATAAACATTAAACAATAATAACACTTATAAAACTAAATCAGTACAACATCTCTCTTAATCCTCACCCAATAGTGATTAGTTCATGCTAAAACAAATAAAAGACAACAACAAATAAACATAAACAGTAAAAAAGTTCATGATGAAGTAAAATCCTAAAGAGTTATAGAATTCAGTTGCTTCACAAATTCGATAGTTAGAATCAATTATTTTGCTTCAACCTTCACAAAGTTTTTGCCTTTTACAAACTTTTCTCTACTAGAATTCAAGAAGCAGCAACAAAAGATGAAAATTCTGTGGAAGAAAAAGAAGACTGAAAACGAAAATCGAACTCTAAAAGAAATTCATTTTTTTTCTTTTCACGGTCTCTTTTTCTATTTATAGGTGTTCTATTGTGATTAGGAAACCTATTAGGTCAAATCGCCCATGTGGCTTGCATCCAATGGATGATTAATTTAAAAAAAAAAAGATTTTTTCCATATTTTGAATATATGTTATTTTTGCGTGGATCCTCTGTGTCCGTTTTCTCCAAAATTGCTCGATCAATAATTCTTTTAAAATAATGCTCCATAATTTATCTGGAAAACAAAATATCCAGAATCAATAGTAATTAACCTTAACTTCCTTTTATTTTATTCAAATGCTAACATAAATAGAATGATGCAACAATATGAAGGTCTGAAAAGTCTTATACGCAAAACAAAGATAAATCAAGCAATCATTTCAAAATTCAAAGGCAATTTACTCCTAAAGTGAGATGAAATCTAGCTTAAAAATACTACTAATGACTCTCTTTTGGAGAGTTATCAAATCTCTAAACTTGAACTATTACTCGTCCTCAGTAATACTTTAGACTTCTGATGGATAAAAAAATATTATTCTGACGAAATAGAATCGTGTAGCAGGTAAACAATTCAATGAAACACTATCAACTATCAAGCTATCTCATATCTCTTTCAAGTCAATCCCTTCCCTTATTTTCATGTTTTTGCACATGCCACAAATTTCACTTATTCTAGAGGCCCTAAATCCTAGGTAGCTAACTCCTAAGTCATCAACTCTACTGTACAATCTCTCAATCAGATTCTCATCCTATATCCTTCTCTATCCTTTCTTTGGATCCTCTTAGATTTCAGTCTATAGAAATTGCTCACAAAATGCTGTCTCAAAACATTTTCACACAGGAAAGATTTCGTTCCCTTTAAGTCATATCCTTTTTCACGACTCATCACTTATCTGGAATTTCATTCATATTCTAGGTTGCAAACCTTCTTGTTCTTAAGACACAGTAACATTCAGGAAACATTCATCCCTCGTAATTCCCTTTTTCTAAATGTTTGTTTGAATATTCACCTTTCTGCTTACTTTCAAGAAGAAAACATGTGTCTAAAGGGAGAGGAGTGTACTACCAAAAACAACGAAATGTACTTTTACAATGTTAGGATCATTTATAAGGTTCAGAAAGGACCAAAGGGATGCAACATCCCCAAACTTAAAATGCGCATTGTCCTCGATGTACTGGACAATAAAGGTAAAGGGTGGAATCCCTAAACTTAGTCTAAAGAATCCTGGACAAGTTTGATTGGGAAAACAAAATAACCCTCTAATTGCTGGAGCAAAGTTTCCTCAGGGATCAACCAGATTAAAAGCAGTTTCTTAAGACTAGGCAAAATAGGTGGACTTAGTTGTGCAGAAGAGTCCAAGTCAATAAGTTTTCAACCCTAAGAAATAGAAACTAAGGCTCTCATACTAGTCAAATGTTGTCTCTCACTAAAAGGTATATTAGATTCTACTAATGCCGGATCAAAAAGTTTGTCCAAAACAATTAATTTAATCCTAGCAATAAAATTTGAATTATTTCAGCAAAACAATTCATTAACCCAACCAAAATAGATTTAATTTAATAGAGGCAGTGAGTTAAAAAAATCGATTAGGGGGTTCCATTTCCAAATTAAAAACATCATAGAGGGATCAGAACACAAACAAAAATTTAAATTAGCAAAAATAAATGAGATCAAAGAAAGAGAGAGAGATAAGGGACAACCAACATCCCTTGAAATGTTTAATCCTCAAACACCGAATCTTGCTCCTCCATTGCCTCGTCATGTATCGAACGTGGTGGGATTTAGGGGTTCATCAAATCATCTAGAAAGGGTGGAAAGACAACATAAGGCTTGACAAAGTTGGCGTGCAGGGCTTCATTAAGAGCAGCATCATATCTTCGAGCATAATTCCGGAAGGTTTGGAGTTGCCTCTCTTGGAACTCCATTATGCTCATTAGCAAGTCTTGCTGCTTCAGCAATCGATATACTCCGCGCAATAAGCCTCCTTCTTGTCTTGTTAGATGTTCATCGCGCCACAGTCGCACCAAGTTGACAGTGTCAATAACTCCCTTATCAAATAAGGAAATGTTGTCAGGATATATCGGCACACCTGCCCTCTTGCAAAGCATTGTGATGGTGTTGGGGAAGAATAATTTGCCCACATTTTTCTTGGCACACCGATATATTTCAAGAGAAATTATTTTGTCCACATCAATGTCAAACTGCGCATGATGGCAAAGACTAGAAGGATCCGATCCTTTTTTATGGTGGAGTCATTGGTGATTGGAATCTAATCAGTCTTCAGGAAGGAAAATAACGCATTGGCCTCTGTCTTCAAGAATGTGGATCAAAAGGTTTGCACGCTAGTGGATGAAATTCTCCATTGTGCTTCTTCTATGCCTACTTCAAGGATTGCTGCGTTCAACTACTCTTGAGATGGTGCAATAACATCTTGTTGTACATCGCATGCAAGTAGTCTTGAAGATGATAAATGTTGTTGATAATCCCAAGAGAAAAGTCTATTGGAACACTGCACACCATGGCCTCACAGCCATTGTTTTCATCCAGGTTGGTGTAGAATTCACGGATGAGTCCCACGATGGCTGCTTTAGGTTTTCTACAAAAAGTTTCCCAAGAGTGATTGATAATACTGACGGAGAAATATCGCCGAAGGTCTTCATACGGTTCAAGAAAGTGTCGCTCAACGAAGAAGTCATGCTTCTTAATATCTTGGTATCATTGGCTTGCTACTTCGTTAATTAGTCATTCAGTGACTGGTGCACGAATGGGCTCTTTTCCTTTCTGTTTGGTTCTCTCCACCACTAGGATTTCTATAGGGATGAATAATTCATCACGTAGCAAAATTTTGATTCTAAAAAATTTAGAATCTAGGATTGACATTGAAATTAATTTAGAATTATAGAGTAAAAAAAAAGTACCTTTGAAGAAACACTTTGATCAACTCCTGAACAAGGCGTTGCTAGATCTCAATAACTTCTCCTCAAGATCTTTCTGCAACTTCCTAGCAAATTCTCCACAAGATCTTCCTAGTTATGACTTAAAAGGATTAAGGTTGATGGCAACCTTCTTGAAAGATTGAGGAAAATTTTCTAGAGAAAACTATTGTATTTCTCAAAGGTTGAACGATTTAGGCTTACACAAGGGTCCTATTATAAGGATTTGGGATAGAATCTAAGCCTAACAAAATCTTATATTTAAATTATTTGAATCTCATTGAAATAATTATTTGTTGTGTCAAATTTCATATTTTAATATCTTATACATTAAAATATATATAATTATTTAAATCTCATTCAAATAATCATTCGAAAGATCAAATCTCATATTTTAATATCTTATATATTAAAATATAATTAAATTATTTGAATCTCATTGAAATAATTATTTTAACATATACTTTATATATTAAAATTACATATATTAAATTTCTTTTAATCAATGTAATAAATACGTTTATTTTTTCCTTTATCATTTAATGTATCTAATACAATAAATATAAATTTAAACAACTTCAAATTTAATTTTTCTTTCAACATAATTAATCCATTAGTGAGCTAGCAAGAAGATCTTTTGAATCTATAGATTATAAGCTCCAATGATACAAGATTAATTAATGAAACTCGTTAATTAATTAATTTTCATTTATTAACTCAAGGTTATTTCACAAAAACCTGGAGTTGCACTCTTATACAATGTAGAAGTTGCACTCTTATGCACTGTAGGACAGATTATGTCCATGGATATATAATCACTACATGCAAGTCGACCATTCACGAGTAGTTCATAATTACAACTAGGTCAAAAGTCCATTTTACCCCTGTATTTTATCTAAAACCTTAAGTACCACTATCTTCTAATGAATAATATGTTTATGATCTAACCATAAACTAAGTCACTCTCGGGCTAATGAGAGGGTGTGACCCATTGTTCAAGTCTCGAAAATTAGCACTTAAGGAAATTACTCATCTACTTACCCTATTAGAGAATGAGTGAATTCCATCTTGGGAAATTATGTTCCCAGCTCCCCATTTAAAAGCCATTCTCACCCATGTAAATCAAAGGACGTGACCTCATAAGCAGAAGTTAATAATTCACTTAGGATTGAGATCGAGTCGCATATGATTATCCTGTGAAATATTAATCTTCTCTTTAATGGATTTATGAAGAGCAATTAAGTATTTCATGGTCCAGTCTTATACAAACTCATAGTATATGATACTCACACTCGAATGTCTCCACATGAACGATTTGAACCAAATCATTTATAACCATTATAAGGTTGACTGTATCAATTGTGTCACCAGAATAAGGCATCCCACTTTATCCATATACTATAGACTCTTTAAGTTATTACTTGAACATGATCCTCTTGTATGTCAATGACATACTATTTAAGACTAAATCAATAACATCATATTTATATAAAATTGGATGATATTGTAAATGATAAAATAATGTAAAATAATTATTTTATTTCATAAAAGAAAAAATGTTTACAAACTACGAAGCTTTAGGGCATAAACACTAACAATTTCAAATTTTGGCTCGTCTAGAGGGGTCAAATTTTTCTTCTTCTTGGACTTCTTCTTTTTCCTTGGCATGCTGGAAGATGGTTTACCAGGTGTCTCTTTGATAGGTTCTTCCATCGTAACTTCTTCTTGGACCACCAGTGCTTCTGAGTGTTCTTCTTCCTTAGTGGGTGGTATGACATCTGGGTGCTCTTTTTGTTGGGCCTCTAGTTTGCATCTGTTTCAGTGATCAATGTGGAAGGTTCGCCTTCTTGAGTAGTCGCTTGGACCACAACCAACACCTCTTCAATGACGAGTTGGACTTTGATCGGAGAGGGAGGTGTTGCAACTTTCTTGCCATTCTTCTTATTTTCTTTCTTTGGTTTAGGGGGTTGTTGAACCGGCTCTTCTGCATGAGACGATGTGAGAGCGTCGAGCAAGAGGTCTACATCGAAGTCTCGTAACTTCTTTGTTCTGGTCTTGGGAGACATTATGTTTGCTCCTCAAAGATTTCTTGCGAAAGAAAGGAGAAAGTAATTAGGGCAGAAGATGAAGTTACAAATCCATCAAAATATAAAGATTATTTTAAAATCTTCTTAATTAATCCCCATGCAAAATAAAATTTCTTAGAATAAATATAATGCAACAATATTTTTTCTTATTTTACTGCATTTTCAAATCTTCTAAACCCTACAAAAGAGACGTTAGATCATTAATTACGGGAGGTAAAAAATGATTTTTCAAAATATTTTCTCTCTCTCCATGTTATAAATGTTGCCTCAAATCCCGCAAATCCCCTATTTCCTTTTAGCAAAATTATCTGCAAAATATAAATTAAATTTTAATGAGAGATAATTATGGAAAACTTAAAGTTTAAATCATATTTTATTTTTGAATATGAATATAAGCAAATAAAATCTTCAAATCAAATTTAATTTTCAAATGCAAAAGGAATTAAAATTCAAACAGAAATTAATTTGCAAATTAAAAAAAATAGAATAAAATAGAATAAAATAAAATAAAATAAATAAATCTAAATCCTACGAAATCAAATCCGTTCTAAAAATAAATGAACGTCAAATTCAAATTATTCTATGAAAATATTATTAAAATAAAACAATTGAAAAAAATTGAAAGTGGAAGGGGGAGAAAAAATAACTTATTGTTATGTTTAGATATTGCTCCCTCAATCCTCATGCTTTGTCAATTTTGTGGCAACTGGGAGAAGCACTTTTTCGAAGAAATTTCTCTCCCTAATCATGCTTGATCCTCTGACCAATAACTTTGAAGTTTCTCCCATCCTTTTCATCTTTCAACATTACAACTCCAAATTGGAAAACTTCCAACATAGTGAAAGGTCCTGACTAACGAGACTTCAATTTTTCAGGAAAAAGTTTAAGTCTTGAGTTGTACAGCAATACTTGTTGACCTTCCTCAAAATGCTTCAGAATCAATTTTCTATCATCCTATACTTTTGTCTTTTCCTTGTAGATTTTAGCATTCTCATATGGAAAATGATGATGCTCTTCCAATTCATTTAACTGTAGAAATCTCAATGCTCCAGCAGCTATGATGTCAAAATTCGGATTTTTTAGAGCCCAAAAAGCTTTGTGCTCTAACTCTGAAGGCAAATGACATGTCTTTCCATAGACTAACCTATAAGGAGACATTTCTAGAGGTGTCTTGAATACAGTTCTATAAGCCTAAAGAGCATCTGGTAATCTAAAAGACCAATCCTTCCTACTTGGGTTAACAACCTTCTCTAGGATTCCCTTAATCTCCATATTAGAAACCTAAACTTGACCATTGGCTAGTGGGTGATAAGGTGTGGACACTCTATGCTTAACACTATACTTTGCCAATAAATTACTTAGGATCCTATTAATAAAATGAGATCCCTCGTCACCTATTAGAATGCGTGGAGTTAAAAAACGAGTAAAAATATTTTTCTGAAGGAATTTGGAAACAATTTTAGCATCATTTTAAGCACAAACAATTACTTTGACCCATTTTAACACATAGTAAATAGCTAGTAAAATATATAAGTTATCATTTGATGGGGGGAAAAGGAACCATAAAATCAATCCCCCAGTGACAAATAGTTCTATTTTCAAAATAAACTTTAGTGGCATCTCATCATTGACTTCTAAATTTCCTTTCCTTTCGCACTTATCACATGTCTTTCTGAATAGGTAAGCATCTTTGAACATTGATGACCAAAAGTAACCCGATTGCAATGCTTTTAGCTGCAGTTCGGTGCCCCCCCCCTAAAAAAACTGTCCTTCATATGGTGCTAAATGACAATATTCCAAGGTAGTTGAAACTTCTTATTGAGAAACCCAACTTCGTACGATCGCATAAGCACACTACCTGTAGACAAATAGATCATCCCAGAAATAGAAGCGCAAATCATGGAGAAATTTCTTTAGTTGTTGTTTTGTCAATTTTGGGGGTAAAAAGAACCTGTGGATAAATAATGAGCAATGTCTAAATCCATGGCAATTCAACATTTGTAATTTGAGCTACAATAAACAATTGCTCATTTGGAAAATAGTATTAGATCTCTAGTTGCTGTAACATTTCTTTTGTTTGCTCAACTCTTGACAGATGATCTTCAACATAGTTCTTCGAAACCTTTCTTGTCTTTAATCTCCAGGTCAAATTCTTGCAATAGAAGCACTCATCTAATAAGTCTTGACTTTGCATCCTTCTTCGCCAACAGGTAACGAATTGCTGCATGATCTGTAAAAACAGTAACTTTAGAACCTACCAGATATGATCTAAATTTTTCAAAAGCAAAAACTATTGCTTAAAGCTCCTTCTCTATAGTTGTGTAATTTAATTGTGCTTCATTTAAAGTTTTGCTGGCGTAATAAGTTGGATGAATCATCTTGTCATGCTTCTGTCCCAGCATTGCTCCAACAACATAATCGCTTGCATCACACATCAACTCGGAGGGTAAACTCCAATTGGATGATGAAATGATTGGTGTAGTGATCAACGCCTTCTTCAACATATGAAAAGCTTTCAAACAACCTTCATCAAACTCAAAAGATTTGTTAGCTTCTAATAACATGCAAAAAGGTTTAAAGATTTTGGAAAATCCTTGATGAATCTTCGGTAAAAACCTTTATGGCCAAGAAAACTCCTAATTTTCTTAACAGAATATGGTGATTCCATTTTCTCAATGATTTCAATCTTGACTCTGTCCACTTCTATTTCTTTTTTAGAAATCTTATGGACTAGAATAATACCTTCCTTCACCATGAAGTGGCATTTTTTCCAATTCAAAACTAGATTTGTCTCTTCACATCTTTTCAAAATTCTATCCAAATTTTCTAAAAGGTGGTGAATGAATTACTAAAGACTGAGAAATCGTCCATAAACACTTCCATAAATGATTCAACCATATCAGAGAATATCGCTATCATACACCTTTGAAAAGTTGTTGGGCATTGCAGAGACCAAAGGGCATCCTCCTGAATGCAAATGTACCGTAAGGGCAAGTAAATGCAGTTTTCTCTTGACCACTAGGGGCTATACTAATCTAGTTATACCCAGAATAACCATCTAGAAAGCAATAGTGAGCCTGATCTGCGAGCCTATCCATCATTTGATCAATAAAAGATAAAAGGAAGGGAACCTTGCATGTAGTTGTGTTAAGCTTCCTGTAATCCATTAACACCCTCCAACCAATCACTGTGCTAGTAGGAATAAGCTTGTTGGCTTCATTCGTGATCACTATCGATCCTCTTTTCTTGGTCACACACTAAACATGACTTACCCAATTACTGTCTGTAATAGGATAAATAATTTAAACGTCTGACCATTTGATGACTTCTTTCTTCACCTCTTTCATGGCTGGATTCACCCTTCTTTGCTATAATACATATTTAAAATTTCTAGCTTCTAGGTCAATTTTATGCATGCAAAAAGATGGGTCGGTACCTTGAATGTCTGCTAGAGTCCAACGAATTTTCTTCTTGTATTACTTCAACAATTGATAATCGATCTTCATAGTCTTGCAATAAATTTGCTGCAATAATGATTGTCAATGTTTCTTTCTCACCAAGATAAACATATTTCAAATGTGATGGTAATGGTTTCAACTCCTGCTGTGGTGGTTCTTCAACAGATGTCTTCATGGTTGGAGATTTCCTATCATTCAAATAAAGAGTTTCAAATGTTTCCTTCTAATAAGAAATCTCACATATCTCTGTATTTGCTGCCTCAAAAGCATTGCTCTCATAATTTGCATTCAAGGACACATCATCTCCAAACTGCTGAATGTGCTATTCTTGCCATCCTGTTTTGAATACATTTCCTACACATTCCTCTAGCAATTGAATTGCTAAACATTCGTCAACTTTTGCTGAATATCTCATGACCTTAGACACATTTAACTTCACCTCCTAGTCATGAACTCTCATGGTCAACTCGCCTTTCTGAACATCAATCAGTGTCCTTCCTGTGGCTAGGAAAGGTCTTCCCAAGATTATAGACAAGTCCTTGTTAGCTGATCTCAGCCCACTGTGTTATCGCAAGTGTATGGGTCAAGTTGTAATATAAAACGGCCTAAGATATCGAACATTGTCCCTTAAGAATCAAATTTTCTAATTTTTTTAGTTATTAATTTATTCTTTCAATTTAATCGAAGGAATCCAAATTCATACAACAATTCTAAGCTATAGAATTGCACTAAAAGGAGATACACTAATGGTGTAAAAATCAATAGAATGAAGGTTTTAGGGTGTTGGTATGGCAAACGAAACAATTAAACAAACTAACTCCCTTATGGATACAATTGATTACCGAATCTTTTAAGTCTAGGGTTAATTAACTCGGGTTTTCCCCTATCAAGATCTAAAGACTCTAACAATTAATTCCCTATTCAATGTCTTGCAATAAGAATTTAAAAGCGATATGTTTATGAAGTTAGCCTTAGGAGTTCTCTGTTGAATTCCATCGAAAATCACACTAAAAACGACCTCCCCTTGACCTAGCGGTGAAAAGATTATTATATAGATTCTGCTGATAGTGTTGAGACACTCTGTCTCAATATAACTTATTTTCTGAAGAGGGAAGAAAATTTCGAAGTGGCGTTGAGACACAATGTCCTGCCCAAGAAAATTTTGCACTTTGTTTTTGACATATTTCCTTCGTTCCTTGGCTGAATTTGGTCTTCTTAGGCTCATTTTTTAGCCAAAACAACACCAAATCCGTATTTTGGCCTCTTAATGGTCGGTTCCTACAAAATACAAATATATCAAGGCATACAAGAAATCTTACAAAATTACTAAGACTTAGGTCCTAAAATAGCACTTTTTGAGTGCTATCAGCAGCTTCATAGTCTAGAATGATGAAATCGGCTGGGAATATGAACTTGTCAACTTGCACCATAATATCTTCAATCTTACCTTCAGGATATGTAATTGACCTGTCAACCAGTTGGAGTGTGACAATGATAGGTCTTGCTTCTCCCACCCTAATTTTTTATAGATGGATAATGGCAAGAGATTGATACTAGCTCCAAGATCACATAATGCTCTTCCAAATTCTTTTCATCCAATCGAAATAGGAATGGTGAATGATCCATGATCCTTAACCTTCAAAGGTAGCCTATTTTTCAGTATTGCACTACACTCTTAGTGAAAGAAACTATTTCATGTTCTCCTAACCTCTTCTTCTTAGTCAGAATATCTTTAAGAAATTTTACATAATTTGGCATTTACTCAAGAGCTTCTACCAGCTGTATGTTTATGTGAAGTTACTTAAGTACTTCTAACAATTGCATAAACTAGACTTCTTGAGTTTTTTTGCTCGAACTTTTACAAATATGGAGGTGGAGATTTGAAAGGAATAACAGGGATAAACTTTTTAGGTTTTGCAAGTTTTGCTCTAGAAACTTCCTCTACTTCATCTCTATCTCCTATTGTTTCTTCAATCCTCACCTCACTGCTAACACACTCTTGCTGATCAGCAGGATTTTAATTCACACTCTTTTGCTTCCAGCCATACACTTTCCACTTTTGAGTTCTCTTGCCTACACTTGCTCTTTACCTTCCCTCCTAGGATTTTCAATATCTGCTGGAAGTTGTCGTTGAGGTCGAGTCTTTAACTCACTTACCAATTGTCCAATCTAAATCTCTAAATTTCTCAATGAAGTTTGTTGGCTCTATATAATTACATCATTTTTTAGCCATGTACATCTTCATAAGATTTTCTAACGAATTGCTAGAATTTTGTTTGGAAAACTATCTATTATGCTGACCAAATCCAGGTGGATAATTTCCCTTCTGTTGTGTTAGGGGATCATGGTGATTTCCTCCTTGATTCCAAGAGAAATTAAGATGATTCATGCACCTAAGATTATAAGTGTTGAAGTGTGGATTATTTCTACCTATGTAACAAACTGATATTGGATTGTTGGGGCAAAATTTATAAGTATGCCCTTCTCCATAGAAAACACATTATTCCATTATAACTTGATTCAAAGTAGTGTTATGTTGTGTAACATTCTCCAAAGGTAGAGTTTTGATCATGTTGGTCAATGAGGCAATGTCTGCCCTACTAAATGTTAGTGCATCAACCTCTGTCCCTACTTGTGGTCTTCATCTAGGATTGGTTCTTGAATCATACCATTGACAACTATTGGTTGATGTACTTTCCAAGATTTCATATCCTTTGTCGCAACGTTCTTACGACGCGGAGCGGCCGACGTACTTCCCCTAAGGTTTCTTTCGAGAGAAAGTTTGGAGTCGCCACCAATCAAATTTGAGAGCGTGATTGGTCACTCAAAAATATTAAAATAAATAAAAGTGATCTACGAAAAAACCAAGTGGGCTTGGGAGTCGTTCGAGTGTAGGGAAAGTATTAGCACCCTACAACACCCGTTTAAAGCAGTAACCAAATTCATTTTTAAAAAAGGAAATTCTGTTATTTATTAATTCAAAGAAAATATTTTTTGTTTATTTTTTATGTCTCATGATATATATATTAATTCACATTTGAATACACAAACATGAATTAACAATTATGAGTGGCACGAAGACCATTAAAA
>JAOANK020341842.1:0-14396 GCA_026257165.2 Telfairia occidentalis | reverse complement strand
ATTAATTCGGTCAAGAAACTATTAACTCCTTAACAATTTCTCATAAGTGTAACCCTACATTTTAGACCCTAGAGTTCTGCTCCAATAAGCCAACCTAAGGGAAAAAACCAATTGAAGCAAAAACTAAAGTGATCCTTTGGACCCTGCATCAACTTGTGCCAAGCTGCTCCCCTTGAACTTGGCCTGAATCGGGGCTATTAACCTGTAGGCGAGGCGACATCCGCTCCGAGACTACTCAAGGTGGACCACACCAAGGAGCCATCTCATCCCGTTGATGAGGGGTTAGGGCCTGGCTAATTCCCACAACCTGCCCTCGGTGACCCTTGGTTCACACGCATACCAGGGTTCTCCCCTCGCCTTACCCCTGAACTAGGGTCGACCTGCGAGACCCCAAGATCGAAATCGTCCTTCACCCTCGACAAAACATCCACGCCCTCATGTAGCCCAACCCAATCTTCCCCTTTAGCAGCTCTACAGTGGCTTGTGCTGCCCCTCTAGCCCATTACTTAATGGGCCCTCAGCCTTCATTAGCCAGCCCCATAAGGACCCCCCAAAAATTATTGCGCCAGCCCTAACTCAACTGACCTTACCACTTGGTTGGGATCAGAGGCCCCTTCAAGTCCACGTCCAAATCCACATTAGGCTTAAGCCCACACCCCACATCGACTCGCCCTTTGACCTATGACCCGATCCCATACCTGATCCGTTCCACATTGCTAGGAGCGTGTTGCCCTAGCAACATTGTTAAGCAGCTTGGAGCTGACTCCCCTCAAGCTACCGCCAACCCCTCCTGCCGGTGCCAGCACAACGCACTCTGAAATCCCTTGTGTCTCTCTGAACGACAGCGCCACCACTGGCCCAGCAAGCCCCTTTCGATGCCCCTTACTCGCTGACACCTTCCTCCACTCAAATCCATGCTTCGCTCCTCACGTACTGTTGCCTCCACCCTCCCTGCGGCTCCCCCTCTCACTATCAATCCTCTCACTATCACTAGAAAGCCTCATCAGGATCTTTGACGGAATATTGTACAGTGTTCAAAGGTCTTCCAAATTCCCCTAAGAAGCCTATGAAGAGATTAGAGGGACTTCAACCCTACCAAAACTAGATGCGTCCTTCTCGTTACCTACTCTAGCCATACTATACTTCGAAAACACTTGGAGAAAAGAAAAAGGACAAAGGGAAAAGATTACTTAAGAGCAGAAAAGGACGTTTGAGGCCACAAAAAGCTTTCCACGGGAAAGTTAGGGCACTTTGATGTTCCTTCAGTATTTAAAGGTTTAGCCTTAGGCAGCGAACTATTGGATACACGTGTAAGCAAATGGAATGGTCAAATACGAAGGGATATGGCTTCGAGTCCCACAAACGTACGCGATACCTACTCACGCATTAAAGAGGTGTATGGAATGACAGGGCTCGCTTTGACCGTTAAGAGTAGGTAACCCGTTCCTTATGACTTTATTTTTATTGCATTCTATCTCATCCTATCTCATTTTATCTCATCATATCAAATTCTGTTCTACAATATTTGAGAATCATTGTCAATATTGTCGAATGGAACTTTTTTTGAGGATTGTTACAACATATTTTTTACTCTATTTCGAAATGAAATAGGAAAGTAATAAAATAAAAAACACTACATATGATATTCCATTCTGGCCCTTACGAGCTCTTCACTTGGTTGTACAAAGAGCATGCCAGAGGTGGCTTCTACGCTCACCACGCACTTTCATTACCACCAGAGCTTCACTACTGCTTCGCCTAGCTCCTACGCCTACCAAAGAATGGAAAACACGACGGTGAGACAGCTCGATTACGAGTTACCAAATACCAAAATAGGGCGGCTTGGTTCTCCACCAACAAAGTCGAGACACAATGGTTACACTTGGGCGATCTCGTCCTTAGGCCAATGCTCAACACCAAAGGCCCCTAAAAAATTCGAGGAATCTGTAGCTCGAACTTGGGGGTGCACTATCCGTTGTTAGAGGGTTACTAGCTTCCTTTCTTTGCCACCATCTGCACGTCCAGCTGCATTATCTCCATCATGCACTGGAGCTCGATCAAACAAGCATGCCAGAGCTCGATCAAACAAGCGCACATGAGCTCTTCCTTCTATGCTTGGTCCTCTAGCTCTGCGCTTGTGAGGATCATGCTCTCCGCCATGAACATCAACATCGGAGGCACAAAAGGGTAGATTATTAGGAAAAATGATAAGAACGTGAAGCAGGAAACCATGTTGACGCTTACCCTTCCCATTGTTAAATCACCGCTCTACCCAAAAGCTCAAGCTGATAGGTGTAGGCAAATTTAATCATATGAAGACTTTAAAACTCTCCCTCACCTGTGGGCTGAAAATTTAGACAAAACTCAACTCAAGTGATGTCAATGTGAAATGGGGAAGGAAAGTGACATTGCAGAGGTTCGAACACGGGACCTTTTGCTCTGATACCCTGTTAAATCACCATTCTACCCAAGAGCTTAAGCTGATAGGTGGAGGCAAATTTAATTATAGGAAGACTTTAACACCCATCCACGGTAGGCCAGCTCTTGATATGTGCATGAGGTTCAATGGTTGAGGCCCAGTGCCCCAAATGATGCCCGGTTGACATTGTGAATAACGGAGGTGACATGACTTTGGAGGTCGTTGAGCTCGACTACTCCTTGGTAGCCACTTGGGCACTAAAGGCCTTCATTAATCGTGCTAGAGCCTTGGTTGTAGAACTCTGACAATGGCTCTATTGCTCTGATGACCACTTCACGGGCAAGGCTTGGAGAAACTACCCGTACGTTCATCGGGGAGGTTAGAATGACAACCTCCAAGGATGTGGAGGGGTGATGGCTGGTGGATGGCGGGAAAAGGAACAACGCATGCGTCAAATCCTCCCTGCATCATCGGATGAGGAGTTGTACTCTTGGAAACCCCATCCAAAAGGTCTTCGTCAGTACTGCGGTTACCAAATGGGAAACTCATGATGGGAGAATAGTAGTTTGAGAAGAAAAAGAAAGGCTTAAGAAAAAAGGGGAAGTGAAAGGAAAGGTCACTTCCTCCCTTCTTAAATAGGGGTTCGAGCAGCTCAGGAATCGGACGAACATGCCTCATCCAATGGCTCAAAATGGTGCAATGAAGCGACAATCCTCAGATTATGCAAATAAACTAGTTGTTGTACCCCACCAAATCTCGCCTGCCAAACATGTGGAAATTGACATTATTTTGTGCCTCTTTAGAAATGGTGCACCCATTTGGCTTTATGATCGTCTGACAAAACGATTGGAGTGCCATCCGATGGTTGGATCTGAACATCTCTGAATAGACACGTGACCAATGGAAACAACTGCTAGAAGTTAGAGTGCATGAACAAAAAATATAGAAACATATATATAAATAAATAGCTACGCCCTCAGGCACCTAAGTTGGGATCTGAGGCCAACATCTCAAGGACTCCCAATTCGCAGAAAAGTTAATCCTTCATTGACTAAGCCCACTGTTGAACTTCGTCGAACTCTCTTCTAAAGTCGAAGTGGTATCGACTAGCGAGCTAAGCCCTCATCGACTAAATTCACCATCGAACTTCGCCGAACTCTCTACTGAAGTCAAAGTAATCTTGACCATAAGATAAGCCTTCGTCAACTAAACCCACCACCAAACTTCGTTGAACTCTATTCCGAATGCAAAGTAGTCTCGACGAGCGAGCTAGGCCCTTGTCAATAACAACCCACCGTCAATCTTCGTTGAACTCTCTTCCAAAGTCGAAGTGGTCTCGACTAGCAAGCTAGGCCCTCATCAATGGAATTCGCTGTTGAACTCGGTTGATCGTTCACCTAAAGTTAAAGCAACCTTAGTAGGCAAGCTATACATTGACTAAATAATGTTGCAAAACAACTTTGTCGATCTGTTATCCGAAGTCGGGGTCTCGATGAACAGGCTACTCTTTAGTCGATTAAGCCCACAAATTACTTCATTGAGCTCTCATCTAAAGTTAAAGACACTCGGTAAGATACAAGCTAGAGAAAGTAAGCAACGAAAAAGTACGTTACAGTCTCCTATAGAAAGAAATGCTTTCATTGGAGAGAGGGGGTGAACACAAAGGCCTGTAAGTCGAGAAAAAAATAGAGAAGTTTATAGAAGGCGATCATGAGGAGTCATTGGGGTATGCAGATGGTGCCCTAGGAGGTTGACGACTAGTGATGAGGTCAATGGTGCTATGACGTAGGACCTCATCACTCGTCAAATGGATGTATTTAGCCTCTTCCTCCATGCACGCATCCCAGTAGCGATTGAAGGACTCCTAGATGGGCTCTTAATCGAAGTTGGGAAGAGCATCCCTCAGGCGATCTATGACGAATGCCACACATGAGGTCTGAATCAAGCCATCAAAGTTGCTGAACTCCTCAGAAGTCTTGAAGACCTTCATCAAGTAGGCCTTATCTCCCCTGTCTTGTTTGGTGGTTCTTAACCTCGTTTAGTGCTAGAGCTTCGTCTCCGCCACTTTATCATAGGTAGCCTGGAGCTCAACTTGCTCTGTCACTAGTGCTACCTCGACGATCGATAACAACTCTTGATTGGATCCCTGCTTTACTCGCATGAGCTCCAACCCGACCTTCACTTTCTTCAATTCCTTTCGAATGCGGTCTTGTGTTGCGTCTGCGACCTTTACCTTCGTCTCATCACCCTCACCTTGTCCTTCTGGTCTTTAGCGAGGAATTCTCGCGTCTGCCTCCCTCCTCAACATCAACATTGTATTAATAAGGCGGGAGAGCACGTAGAACAAAAAGCTCCACGGTTAGTTTTGCAAAATGAAGGTAGAATACTAAGAATTATAATATAACATACTAGAGTGGAGCCAACCTGTGCAATATCTAGTGTCAGCTGGCAAGTTTCCTCAATTAAATCTCTCGCAGACGTTCTTAAGAGACGTAGTTTAATGTGAACTTCGACAACTCCCACATCAGCTCGACCTGAGTTGACTAGGACCGCTTAGAGCAGTAAGGCCCAATTGAGTTAAACAACAGCAAAAGGGCCTCCCAATTCATCCCCTTTACCTAGGGAAACATCTTATTTGATCTCTTTAGGGATGCGGCTCGTAGAGGGGGGACGTCGAGGTCATTTGTTCTAGAGGAAAGAAGTACAAACATGCTAGCACAACGGAATAAGATCATATGCACTCAAATAAGCTTAATTTAGATGGATAAAATCATGCTTTAAAGGGAGAAAAACAGAGAAATAGCAACACATACCTTTATAGCTTGAATTCTCCCTTGATCCAATAGATTGGATCACTAATACCTCTCAAACCACCACTAGAGTCTTCTCAGCTACTCTCCGACCTTGGAACGGAATGATGGGATCCTTTGAGTGATGAATTTGGGAGGAAAAAGAATGAAACTTGGTTATTGTTCAACACATGAACACCAAGGGTTTGGGAGCCAAATTCAAGTTCATCAACCTTCTTCTTTGCACGAAATTGATCATCATTTATAGAGGATTTCATGCACAACTACCTCACCTTTGATTGACACTCAATCATGGTGATGTAGCAATTAATTTGGAGGTGGCATAATATGGAGAAATGAAGAAGGAAAATGAAAAATCATCATTTTCCATTTTCTTTCTTTTTTCTCTTTTTTTTTTCCTTTTGATTTCTGATTTTGATTTTTAATTTCATAAATTAAAAACAAAAAATCTAAATTAAATTAAAAACTGTTTTTAACTTAAATTTTCAATTATTTTAATATCAAATATTAAAATAATATTATTTTGCCATCGATCCCAGTTTTCGAAAAAACTATTTTTTCAAATCTTATTTAAATGTTATTTATAACTCCCTTAGATCGTTTAATTTGTAATCAAACGTCAATAAGTTAAATATATCGTATATATTTAACACGCTTTTCCTAAACCGAATTTGAACACTTCAAATTCATTCATCGCACTGTTCTTAGGTTTTATCCGATGTGAGCTAGCCGAGGGACCTAATGGACTTATAGATCATGAGCTGCAACGATTTGAGATTAGTTGGTTAAACTCTTTAACCTAGCTAACCAACGTTCGTTAACTAATGGGTCACTCCACTAAAACCCGTAGCTACACTCTTCTCACTATAGATATATTTCTGTCCATTTGATATAACCATGATTAGTAAGTCGACCCTTCACAGGTTGTTCGTAATCTCAGCTGGGTCAAATTACCGTTTTACCCATGAGTTATCTCTTGTTCCTTAAGTACCACTGACCCTCTAATGAACAACCAGTTTGTGGTCCAACCACCAAACCAAACTACCTCTCGGGCCCATGAGAAGGTGGGGTCCCTTGTTCAAGTCTTGGATCAACACTTAAGGGAACAACCTCTCTATTATCCCTCAAGTCGGGTAAGAGTGAATTTTATCTTGCAGGACTATGTCCCCAGCTATCTACTCGGTCTTACTCCTGAAATGGGAGACATATTGAGCAGGGGCTGTTGGGCCTCTCTCACCCATGCAGATCAAAGAATAATCTCGAATAAACAGGAGTTCATAGTTAGCTCAGGATTAAGATCGAGTTACTTAGGTCATCAAATTGAAATTAGTTAGTGTTTTCAATGAATGACATTATAAAGAAACAATGACTATTTCACGGTCCGGTCTTATGCAAACTCATTGCATAGAACACCCCCACTTTTATGTCTCCACATAAACGATTCAGGATCACATCGTTTGTATCATATACAAAGCGGGTCGCGTTCCATAGTGTCCCCAGGAGAAGGTACCCAGCCTAATTCGTATACTGTAGACCATTTTGGCCATTTACTTAAACCTGATCCACTTTTATGTCTCTACATAAAGTTCAAGTACTCATAGTATAGTCATGAGGTCTTAGTTTATTGGATTTATAGAGTTATAAGTGTTAAATCACCCCTCTACCCAAAAGATTAAGCTGATAGGTGAAGACAAATTTAATCCTATGAAGACTTTAACACTCCCCCTCACTTGTGAGCTGAATATTTTGGACAAAGCCCAACAAATGATTATCAATATTACATGGGGAAGGAAAGTGACAATGCAAGGGTTCGAACATAGGACCTCCCGCTCTGATACCATGTTAAATCACCACTCTACCCAAAAACTTAAGCTGATAGGTGAAGGCAAATTTAATCATATGAAGACTTTAACAATAAGTAATTCAATAACAACTTTACTGAATAACTTCAATAACTACTTTATTGATAATAAAATATGTTTACAGACTAATGGGTTTTAGGACATAGAAACCCAACACTAGAATGATATGAGACTTCTCGTCAAGCCAGCAGATTAGCCTCTTCATCATCAAAGGCGTCAATTACCACCCTTCTCTTTCGATGGCCAACAAGTAATGTAGGGACTGCATCTCCGTCCACCTCCATCAACTCAGGGGAGGAGGAAAAAGCAGCCAAGAGAGAGCTCAAACCCACAACAACGTCAAGCTGAGTTACATGGATCCCAATAGGGATGGTAGCATCGCCCACTTTAAGGGCGCCGTTAGCCAGGTTTGCTACCATACGAACGACATATGCTTTGCTTGAAGTTGTAAGTGCATCTCTTGACGTGGTATGCGCTCTGCTAGAAGAGGCAAGTGCGCTGCAATACGAGCGACATATGCTTTGCTTGAAGTTGCATGTGCATCTCTTGAAGCAATATGCACTCTGCTGGAAGAGATAGGTGCATTGCTCAAAGCACAAGCAATGTCGGTCGACGAACGTGGGCCATATCTACAAAAAAATTATTTGAATCACCACTTAATCAACTCAAGCGAACGTACAAACCCAACAGGAATGTCAAGAACGCAAATTGAATAGGGATGTCAAGTAGGATCACGGTAGGGATGAGTAGGATCCAAAAGAAGCCCGCAACACGACAGACTTCTAGAATTGATGATCACCCGAATGTTGAGGTTAGAGTCAAGCAGAGTAAAGCCTCATAACTGCGGTATACGTCATTAGCAGCAGAGGCGGTTTGTCAATCAAAGTTGAAAAAGGAAAAGAAGAAAGTCTAGTGAAAAAAGACGTACCACAACAATCAAGTTTAGGACAGTGAAAAAGGAGTGGGAGAAATACGACCTAGTTGCCTAAACTAGGTTGGAACATGGCGTTGGGCTGCTCTTCTCGTGAAAGATCCAGTTCTCCTTCCACTTCTTGATCGAGGAGGGAGTACCCAGAAACTCTCTTTCGAAGGGAGAGGTAATATTGAGTCTTCGAGCATAGAACTGTCTTCAGACTGTAGGTTTAGTGAATAAGCAAGAAGATCAGGTTCCCTTCTCTGTGGTCCCACCATAGGATCCATAGAGACAAAAGAACCGTATCAATGGGGGCTATCTGAGTCGGAGTGACGTTGGCCATGGAAAGAAAATGTTGAGGAAAGAGGGAAAGTGAAAGTCGCACTTCGATATCAAACATTTTTAGATCGAATGTTGCCCATTTGGGGGGAGGTCGATCAATCCTATCATCGTTGCTAGGAAGCCTCATCAGGATCTTCGAAGGAATATTGTACAATGTATGAAAGTCCTCTAAATTCCCTTAAGACACCTCTAAAAAGATCAGGGGGACCTCAACCCTACCAAAACTAGATGCCTCCTAGTCGCTAGCTCCTATGCCTACCAAAAAATGGAAAACTGAAGCGTTTTCTACATCAATGGATGGCGAATCGCGAACATAACATGCAGGTTAGCTCCATGTTTGTTTTCTACATGTTTTTTCTCTACTTCAAATAACTTAATGTAATTAGCTAATTTAGAACAAGAGCAGTGGTTGAAAGGTTCGTACTAGCCGATTCTACGCGTACATGCATATCATTCATTTTATTGTTGTTATTTTGGTTTATTGTTGATGGAATTAGGTAAATTGACTTAACATGGACATTATTCCAAAACATTGTTATTTTGGTTTCTTCCTCCCTTTGCCCAACATTGTTCGCATTTCTTTTTCCCAAAGCCTCTCCCTTCGCCGATTTTTTGGTGGAGGAGGTGGTATGAAAGAGGCAGAGAAAATTCCAAACGACAATGACGTAGTTGCAGAATTAGAAGATCTCTATGTGGGTGGTTCATTGAAGGTAAGATGTCTTCCTATTGCATTTTACATAATGGCTCAATATTTCTTGGACTACCATTGGTGGGGGATGGTTTAGTGAAGTTTTTGTGAAGGAACGTACATCAACCCTAATGATGGCTAGTGCAAGATATAAGCAAAGAATTCCAATAATGGAGCAACGATGACTTGGAGTGATTTCCTTGAGAAGAAAATCTAGGCAGTGATGTCTACTTTAAAACAGAAGAGCAGAGTGGGGCTGGGTGCAGGGTTGAGGAATGATAATTGCGTGACACATTCAGCAGATTTAAGCTTACTTGGGATTGCACTCAATTTTTCTTTTCTATTTTTTTCTCCTTATATATATATATGTATATATAATGCAATGATAAATTATGAAACTCTCCAGCTTTTGTTGTGGCACAGCACTTGCAGCCTGTGCAAGTGGAGTCATTGCCATCTTGGCTCTTCCTCGATTTGATGCTCAAAACCCAGAACCCTCACATGAGGTATTCAGTCAATGTCTTGTTTCTCTTTTTTTTAATCTAATTTATCATCTCATTGGGAAACTGTTTCGCTCATTCTAAAAGTTTATAAATCTTTACATAAACATTATGAGACTCTATCAACAAGGGTTTTTGTCTTTTTAAAAGTTCCCATTGTTGATTGTCAGAATAATTTGAAAAGCTTTGTTGGTTAGATAGAATTCCTATAATAGTTCTCGTAGAATATCTCTAAGGAGCTTTACCCTTTACTAAAACAATATAATAGAGGTCATGACTAAAATTTACAAGTCTTGTATGTATGATATTTTTTATTAATTGAAGTTGCAAATTTGTCCAGTTATATTTGTTGAAAAATACAATAAAATTTGGATCTTTTTGTGTATGTAGGTTGTAAAAAAAATATTGTTCGTTAGCTAGCTATGCGTGAATCAATAATATTATTATTTTTAATTAAATTAAAGGATAGATGACAGATATCGTCCAACATTAGAACCTAGATTTTTGCTAGTGTTCGTACTATCTTCTATGTTGAATATTCTGAAAGAAACTTTAGCGTAAGGATCCACCATTGCATCATCAACCTCATATTATTGTTTTTAAAGATTGTGTTTTCTTGTTTTCAATATAATTTATCATTGGAACCTTGTGGTGGAAGCTAAATTTATTTGAGTAATGTTATTCATGTTGTCTCTGCAATAATGTCGGTGTCTATTTTTTTCTCTCTAGAAATAAGGTGCAATCATGGTAGGGACCGTTTTTTTCTTTTATAATTTTGACTTTGTAATCAAAAGAATAATAATAAAAAAACGAGTGAATGTGAAAATTGTAATTTTGATTTGATTACCACCAATTTCCGGGAGAGTTTTCTTTGTTGGATTAGTAGGATAATATAGGATCTCTTTTCATTCCATGTGTTTTGTATAGTTTCAGTATTACAAGGAAAAACAAGGTAATGTGCAAAATTGCAATTTTGATTTTAAACTTATTCTTGTATATAGATGCTTTTAATTTTATTTGGCCAAGAAGCTTCTTGTTATACCTGAAAGTTGCTAATAATTGCATTTTGTTGTCGTTTTATGCTCATTTTTAATTTAAGCCGCCTTCATATTTCTCTGGTGTTCAATTTAGTTTTATTTGCTTGATTGATTTATTATTTTAATATTATCTTGCTTACGTGAAGATGCCATATTTTAACCATGTGTTCAATTTAATTCAATTTCCGTAATTGCCTTCTTGTGCTCATTTTGAATTAGTTAGTCTGTATCTCTATCAATGTTTAATTTAATTTTATTTGCTTGATTGATGTAAATCTTAACATTATTTTAGTTCTTTTTTTTGGTCTACTCTTATTATACCATATCGAGTAGAGGTTCAGTTTAATTCTACTTGCTTGATGCCTTCGTGTGCTCGTTTTTTTAATTTCATTAACTCCTTTTTTTAATGTATTTAAATATATTCTATTTGATTCATTACTATTATTCTAATATTATCTTACTTCTTGATCTCTTGTGATGATACACATCGACCACTTAATCAATTTAATTCTATTTGCTTTATTGACTTCTTGGTCTATTTTTTGGTGCATGTCGAGGTTACTTTTTCTTCTTCTTTCTTCTTGTTATCTCGGGTCTAGCTTATTGACCACTTTTTTTTTTCTTACTAGTTATTTATATTCTTGACTGGAAGACCTTGCATATTTGTGCTGTTCAATCTAATGTTCTCTTCTACCAACCAAGTTTGTTAATTTTTTTTTGTTTGTGTTTTAATATATTTTTTCTTTTATTTCATCATCTTCTTTTGTTGTTTAATTTTGTTCTATTTGCGTGATTGCTAATGTTATAATATTTAGTACGTTAATGCACACATTTTTTTTTTATAATTATTTTGCTTGTCTTTAATTTAATTTTTTTCCTTCTACTGTTTCATTTAATTTTATTCACTCGATTGCTATTATTCTAATGTTAATATTATCTTATTTCTTCTTCTCAATTTGTTGTTACAATAACTATACTAAGCGTGTATTTAATGTAATTTTATTGGCTTGATTTTTATTATAATCTTAACGTCGTCTTCTTCGTCTTTTTTGACAATACTTTACCAAACACATGTTGAATTTAGTATATTCTTGATTATTCTAATATTATTTTTCTTGTCTGGTGTGACTATACCATACGGAACACGTATTTAATTCTTTGATTGCCTTCTTGGTCTTGTTCTTGTTCTGGTGTTAGATTATTTGTACTACTTGTTTTGGTCAACCTACTTATCTCTCTCCTATTTTTTACCATCAATATTCCATATTGTTATCAGGTAGGCATGCGTATTCCTTTTGTGTAATCCAATGTTCTCTTCTTTAAATAAGGTTTGTTACCTCTTCTTCAATTAGTACAAATTAAATAAAATTCACTTTACCTATGGAGACCCACTTGTTTAATCATGTCCTCTTTTAATAATTTTGTAAATATAGGTTATTTAGCTAGAGCATGTGTTTAGTTTAATTTTATTTTCTTCATTGCCTTCTGCTATGTTTAATTTATTTCTTTTTCTGCTACTTCCCATTTTGTTTTTATTTTGTTCTATTTCCTTTGATTGTTAACATTTTAATATTACTTATCTTATTACTCTTCTCTTTGATTCTTCTACTCATATTTGATTTTATTCTTTTTCTTCTTTTGATGTTTTACTTAAATTCAATTTGCTTGATTCTTATTATTCTATATTATCTTACCTTTTCTCGGTCTGTTCTTACAATACGACCATATCGAGCGTGTATTAAATTTAATTCTACTTGTGTGTTTGTTGTTGTGACATTATTACACCTAGAATGTATTTAATTTAGTAGCTACTTGCTTGAATGCCATTATACTATTATTATCTTAATTCTTCTTATTGGTTTGGTATGACAATAACATATTGACCACGTGTTCAATTTAAGTCCATTTCTTTGATTACATTTTTGGTCTAGTCTTTGGTGTTCAGGTTACTTCTTGTTTTTCTTCTTCTTCTTCTTTCTTCTTTCTTCTTCTTCTTCTTCTTTCTTCTTCTTTCTCAATTTGAAGAAATCAAGATTCCTTTTACAAATTGTAAGACCAACTTCTTCGGTCACACCCTTCTTTATGCATGTTCATAAATATATGTTGTTGTACAGCTAGAACATGGTTTCCTTTTATTTATTTATGTATTTTGTTTTATTTCCTTCTTCCGCTCATGTTTAATATATTTCTTCCTCTTCTTTTCTTCTTTTGTTGTTTAATTTTATTCTATTTGCTTTATTTCTAATAATCTAATATTAGTTATCTTCTTACTCTTTTATTTGCTTGTATTTAATAAGTTTTATTCTTCTGACGGTGTTTAAATTTGCTTGATTGCTATTATATCTTACTTTTTCTTGGTCTAGTGTGAGGATATCATATCGAGCACATTTTTAATTTAGTTGTATATCTTTGACTGCCATCTTGGTCTCGTTTCGAGTGTCTCGGTTACTTCTTCTTTTTACTTAATTCTCTTGGCCTTGCCTATTTACCTCTTCTTTCATATTCTCACCAGTTATTCATATTCTTGTTTGGAATGCCAAAGTATTCATACTATGCAGTTCAATGTTGTTTACTTTCAACTAGGTTTGTTACCTTTCTTTCTTCAATTTGCCCAACAAAAGTTTCTCTTTACAAATTTAGAGGTACTTGTTCACGTATGTCTTTTTTTTTTTTTTTTAATAACTTTGTAACTATAGGTTGTTCAGCCAAAGCCTGTGCTTCAGCTTAAATTTATTTTCTTCATTGCTTTCCTCTTCTCTTGTTTAATTTATTTCTTCTTCTACTTCTTATTTTTTGCTTTTTCTAATTGTTTCATTGCTTATATCCTAATACTAATTATCTTATTACTTTTCTGTTTGATTCTTCTGTTTTTTTTTATTTAATTATTTTTTCCTCGTCTGGTGCTTAATTTTCTATCTTCTTGATTGCTATTATTCTAATATTATCTTAATGCTTCTTGTTCGTTGTCGTGACAATGCTACCATACCAAGCATGCATTTAATTTTGTTATTTGTCTGATTGCTATTATAATATTAACATCTTCTTGTTGGTTTGTTGTGAGATAATACTATACCAAACACCTTTTCAATTTAGTATCTATTTTCTTGTTTGATATTATTTTAATACCATCCTACTTCTTGATTTGTTTTGATTATGCCATATTGATGACGTATTTAGTTTAGTTTCAAAACGAGGTGCCAAACATTAAATGAAGGCCAATTAAAGCAAAACATATAGTGAACGAGCCAAGCAATTGGGTTTGGAAACACTATTGGAAGGAAAGAACTTTCCATATCCTTAAACTTTCATCCTATCAAGAGGAGACTAAAGAAGCCACTTTCATCCTTAAACTTCAAAGTTGCTTTGCTAGGTGAGTATAATGCGTTTGCTTCTTTTGAGATTACTAACTTGGCTTGTTTATGTGTAGGTTCGAGTTTAGATTCGAGGATAAATTTTCTTCAAGGAGATGATACGATCATAATAACCCTCATGATGTGAATCACACCAATGATCCATTGCATGTACTTGAAGGAGCTATTATAAGAAGCAAAACAAAGAAGATTCAAGAGGCTTTCACATTACATCTTCAAAAGCTAGCTAATGCACAAGAAGATACAGATTTTTGAGCTCAAATTTATTTATAATGTTAGTATGAGTCAACATGAAAATGGAGTGAAGATGGCACGGGAAAAGTGTAGTTTGAAAGATGGCATGTGGGACAAAAAAAGTGTGTAGAAATTGTGAAAAGGTGCCTTTCCAGATTGCACCTCTTGGGAGTTTGTGAAGTCAAAGCTTGTAAAACGTGCTCACCAAGTCAAGCGGGTC
>JAOANK020341536.1:0-14398 GCA_026257165.2 Telfairia occidentalis | reverse complement strand
TCAATAGGTTTTCTTCTTACCTAGAAAAAAGAAAGGAATAGGTTGAGTCTAAAATATACCCAGTAAGTAACTCCGACCCTGGGGTCGGACATGCAAACACACACAATCATATGACTTATGTGTGACTCTCACAGGGGTGTAGCATCTCGAGGCACGTCAATTAAGCACACAACAGCACAAAGTATAGAATGCATCTCATGGAGGTTCTCAAATCAACACTAAGCAAAGATACACAATCTCGTAGAGAAACCTCAGAGCACACAGCAGCACAAAGCAAAGAATACATCTCATGGAAGTTGTCAAACACCGCACTAAGCAAAGATGGTATAACTCTTAACATATGGACATGCAACACACAAGCAAACTATGCATAAGTCTCAAACACTTATAACATAATTCGAAGCCTCAAGGCATCCAACATGTAATATTCCAATAATACCCCTAACAACAATAATCTACATATAATCGATGCTCTTGGCATACAACATTCATATAACAATCATCCACACAACATGTTCATCACACTAACACCCATCATGCTAAATTTTCAAATCATGTCAGATACACATAATCAACATATACATCAACAAATCACACAATTTACCTACCTACCCCAATGATTTATCCAAGAGCGAAGTCACTTACCTCGCTTCCCAAAAAAGCAGCAAGTAAACTCCAAGGAAACTAGTAATAGATTCGTTAAGCAACCTAGGTCCGAATTTCTAAAAATACCCTAATTATTTCCTAAATCCCAATTAATCAAAGAATAAAAAGGAAAGTTAGATTTTTCGAAGGAAAAATGACATAGGAAGACCACTGCCTTTTTGGACCAATCACAGCTCACACACTGTCCATCTGGGGAGTGTCTTCCACGCACCACCCCAAATGGACAAACAGGGACAAGTCCTGAAATCTACTCACTGTCAGGAGTCCAACTCTATCAGAATCACGCAGATCGGAGCGTCAACGCACCACCACGCGCAACAACAAGCCTCAATGCATGTGGTACATGCACTGTCGTCGCTGTCGCTTTTTGCCGTGCGTTGCCCCTCACCTCGGCTCAAACCATGATTTTGCTTCCACCAATGCATAGATCTCAACCTACTGCTTCTTCCCGACCTTTTGTTTCGCCAATATCACTTCCTCAATGGCCGAGAAAATGAAAAAAATGTGATTTAAAGTGAGAAAACTCAAAAAATACGGAGTTCGAGGACTCCTCTATCTTACCAGTTCCGCTCGGGACGTGGGGAGATGAAAACTAAGCTATTCCCAGGAGGAGGGCTTGAATAGAGCAAGGGAAGTTAAGAAAAATTGAGGAAGAGGGAAAAAAACTCCCCGCCGACCACCTACCATCGTCGTCGCCGTTGCTGTCGCCAATCAACCCTGTTGCCACCCAGGTCTGCTGTTCAGGAGGGAGATGAGTGTGAGAGGGAGAAAATTTTAGGGGAGGAGGGGTGCTCTGCGTGAAGAAGGAAAGAAAAAGAGGAGAAAAGTTGGTGATGACCTCTTTCTTTTTTGGGAATAGGAAAAGGGTTTTGTGGCTAAGGTCCCTAATGATAAATTTATAGGGTTCACCTCAACTTTCCAACCCTAGCCCTAAGTTCTCTAATTTACAAGAATGCCATTATTTTAATTTTTCCCAATTTTTACCAAAATAAATTCCCCCTTAATTTATTTAAACACTAGTTTATCAATCCCCCCTTGAACACCCATTAATCGCCAAAAATAGTCCCTAAATTAATTCAACAAAAATATTATTAAGAATTAAAATGTAAAAGTGGCACGTTACAAATTTTAGTGAGTTGTGATGATAATATATAATATACATGTATTGTCATGCTTGGGAATTGTTTTGTTGAAATATGATATGATGATGACTAGTATGGTACGAAATGCATGATGTAAAATGTTAAATTTTTATGTCGTATGTATGTGGGACCTTGCATGATGCATAGTATATGAATTTATGATTTAAGAGGGTGACGATACCTTTCACACCCTGAGGCTCAGTGTTGGGCTGGATTTGGCTTCTCCGAATGAGTACCATCTAGCATCAATCGCAGTCAGATACTCCCAATTAAATCGAGAACCCATACTCGTACCCAAAGTGAGAAGGCTTCATGGTAAGATAAAGGTTGTTTGTCACCTAGCATGATAAGCAATCCAATGAATAGGTCTCAAATGTTAAGTCCATGATGTGTATGATTGCTTGTATTTGTAGGTCTGACCTGTAAGTTCGATCACTTGCTGGGTATTTCTTAAAATACTCAATCTATTCTATTAATATTTTTTAGGTAACGAACGTACTGTGCCTGGTGGTTGACGATCTGGGTTACTAAGGCCATGGACAAGTGTTTATGTTCTGCATTTTAGTTGAACCCATGTTGTTTTATTTAGTTTTTTTTAGACTTAAAATTTTCTATGTTCTGTCTTTTTTGTTTGAAGTGTTTTGATGAGATTTTTTCTTGGGATACTGATTTAAGGATTTTTGAATTATGAAGTTTTTAATTAAGTATTTTAGTTCACTATTTGAACTTCAGTCTTTAGAATACCTATACATGCATGAAGTAACGGTCTTCAGGTTAGTTTTAAGTTGGGTCGTTACACAAATAGTGAACATTGGATATTAACATGAAAATTTTGGAAAATTTATGAATATATTGTATATGATAAATGATGCCTAACTAGACTTCAATAATAAAAACAATTCATGAAAGTTTCTTGAAAGAGGCTTTTGTTAGGAGAAAATAAAACATGGAGGGTTGATATATATATTAAATCAAGAGAATATAACATAAAATGAATTGAATTCGCACTTTTGAATATGGCAAAAAATAACTAAGAAATAAAGACAATAATTAAAACAAAGAACACATTACTTTATCTGAAAAACTTCAAAACTAGACAAAAACAACAACCTCTAAAAATAAAAAAAATAATTAAAAAAAAAACTCCAGTATGCAAAATTATTCCAATCAGTCAGAAATTCTCTCCTCATCCCAATACAAAAAAAAAACTCTTTCAAAACTTTATACTGCTCACACCTTTCTCCCCCCTCTTGAACAAGAGAATACAACAAGAAAATTTAACCCAAGTTAGTTCACCAAGTTTAAAGTGTTTCTAACTAGAACGAGTATGAATTGAAAACCCAAAACAATATTTGAAATCCATGAATGGGTATACTAGTTCACTCAAATCGCAACGACTTTCAAAGTACTGAGTACATATATGATCTTTATCCTTACATTTTGAGAACCTCGAAAAAGATTCTCATTTTTCTCAACGTTATAACTAAAACATCAGAAAATATTACCCATTTTCCGATGTTTTGGATACAGCGTCATGAAATATTATAGTGCTATGAACATATGCCGACATTTTAAACAATCGATGCCATATGATGTCTATATCAACAATTTTTTCTTACGTTGAGAAAAATTACGTCGATAGTAGGAAAATTACGTTTCCTTCCAAGATGACTCAGTCCAAAATTAGCTTGATCAAGACTAATTCAATGATTAGTTTAATAATCAAATCTAAAGCAATATTCAAAGGGGTTGAAGAAACACAAGTTTTTATAATAGTAATTTGAGTTTTTAAGAGGATTACAAGCATTTTTATAGGCCAAATAGACGTCCAAAGGACTAAGAACCAAATAGTCTTTCAAAAACAATTAAATGAAAATTGAAGAAAAATAAGACTTGGGAAATTAAAATTCAATTGCACAACATTTGAGAAGCTTAAATGCACAACAAAAAAACGTAGAGTTGCTTCTAATGTTCTTAAATATTTGCTATAGGACCCGCTTCTTGATGAGTACATTTGACAAGCTTTGACTTCACAAACTCCCAGGAGGTGCAATCTGGAAAGACACATTTTCACAATTTCTACACTTTTTTTTGTCTCTCGTGCCCTCTTTCAAACTACACGACTTTTGTCATCTTCACTTTATTCTCTTCTTGAGTTGTAGTAACATTATAAAAATTTGGGCTCAAAAGTCTTTGTCTCTTCTTGTGCATTAGCTAGCCTTTGAAGATGTAATGTGAAAGCCTCTTGAATCTTCTTTGTCTTGCTTCTTGTAATATTTTCTTCGGGTACATGCAATGGATCACTATGTTTCCCTGTTATTTATTGATTGTTATAAACGGTATCTTATAATTATAATAATTCACATATAATTATACTAAGTAATATCTACATGAGTATATATAGAAAAAGAATGAGGAATGTCAAATTAAATATATCGAATATGAAAAGAGGAAAAGGAAAATAAACGAAAAGAGAATCAGATTCTATTTGTACTGGATCTGAGATGAATCTTGGACATTTCCGCCTTTCAATTCCCCTAGACTAGTCTTTTGGGTCTTATAACCAACTAATTGAACCTTTCAAATATGTATAAAGTATGAGTTGAATGCGAGGAGACAGAGTATGAAGAAATAAAAAAGAAGAGGAAACATAATCAAATTCTTTTACATATCTATATAAATCCTTTACATACTTATGTACGTATTCTCTTTATCTTTACTTGTCTATTTTACTCATCTTTAAATAGAGTAAAAAATATAGTTTAGTTAAAGGGTATATTTCCAGACATCATGATGTATCAATATTTTTCATGATCTATATTATTAATGAATTTGTAGACTAGATATTCATACAAATTCACCATGTTCCAAGAACCAGATTTGAACTGGTGACACGAGCATTTTCAATCCTCTGCTCTAACAACTGAGTTATCCCAACCATTTCCGACACATTATCCTTATTTTAATAGATGACGTGGGTCTATGTCAATTGTAAATAAGAAAAAAGGTATTCCAAAGTCTGATGATCCATGAAATTTCAGGGCTTGGATAAGACTTTGGAAGTTTTAGTACAGTTGCGGTATTGTTAATCATTCAAATTTAACCGCGGGGATTCCTTGCGCAAGGATGTTCATTTGTACAGAATGAAAACTTCATTCTTGATTCTACGAGAATTTTTCTGGAAGCCTTTCATTTTCTTTTCTTCGATGGAAGTTTTATTTTCCCAGAATGTATCCTAATTTTTGGCCTAATTCTTCTTCTGATGATCGATTTAACCTCTAATAAAAAAGATATACCTTGGTTATATTTCATCTCTTCAACTAGTTAGTTCAATTTTGAAGTTTTAAGTAAGGCTTTACTTGATTGAATTTTGATTCGAGGGAATGAAAGCGTGGAACTGAAATAACTCACTCAAAACACCTTTTAAAGGATTACGTGGTACGATTAGATCGAATAAGCCCTTATGGAATAAATATTCAGCTGCCTGTGAACTCTTAGGGACTGTCTTATTCAATGTTTCTTCAATTACTCTTTTACTCGCAAATACGATGTAGGCATTGGGTTCGACAATAATGATATCCCCCCACATACCAAAACTAGCTGTCACGTCCACCAATAGTAGGAGATGTAAGGATTGATACATAGAATAATTTTTTATTTGATTGACAATCATATAAAGCGAAAGATATTTTTGCCATTTGCATCAAGCTCAAACTTCCTTCTTGCATGCGTGCTCCTCTAAAAGCACACACTAAAATAAAAGGTAAAAATTGATTGGTAGCAGCATACTTGATCAAACAGGTGATTTTCTCGCCGACTACAGATCCCATACTACCCCCCATAAACTGAAAATCCATAACTCCAATTGCTACGCAAATGAACAAAACGTGATTGAATTGCTCCTGTCACTCTTTTGGACAGAACGAAAGAAGGGAGAAGATTCTCGAATGAGGAAAAGGATCCAGTGACTTCGTTAGAATTGAACAGGAGCCGTATGAGGTGAAAATCTCATGTATATTTCTACCGAGTGGCAATAAGGGTGACTTATCTGTCAACTTTTCCACTATCACCCCCAAAAAGCCAAACTCTACCTTCACGTAAATTTTTCAGAGTATGCTTAACCTCGAGATTTGAAATCACTGCTTATATACCTAGTATTGGCCACCCTTTCCCAAGAGTCGATGACTATTCATAGCTCTTACCTTGACACCAAAGAAGAGTTCGACCCAATGCTTTATTTATGTCCTAGTTGATCCTGATTCGACATCAAAAGTATATTGATTTTTCCCTATTAACAAAATACTTTTGTCTCTAAATACTGCATATTTGATTCCATTCATAAATTTTTTTCGCTATGAGTTTGAGTCTCAATAAGAATGGTAGTTCTTAATGTTCATATGTTATGATATGAATATACCACACCAATTCGTTATGTATGGATGATGAGATTCCATCGATACATTATCTCTAATTTTTTTTATCTCTTTTTTGCAATTCAGGAATAGTAACCAATTGCCTAAATTGGTTAAGTGCCCCCAAAAATTGACTGTGATTCACATCACCCTCGCTTTCTTTAAAAGGATTTGTCCTCAAATAAAGGACTTCATTTTCTACAATAAAAGGAGTTAAATCAGCCACATTAAAAGTATAATTTACATTATACTCACCTCAGAGATTTAGTTTGTAGGCATTTTCATTGATCCGTTCAAGCACTTGAAATGGACCATCTCCCCGTTGTTAAAGTTTAGACTTCCTCTGATCTGAAAACATTTTCTTTTGTAGATGAACCCAAACCGAATGACCAGGTTTAAAAATCCCTTGCTTTCTCCCTTGGTTCTTATCCATGACTAGCTTTTGATTCTTCTTTGCAATTCTCTCTTTGATTTTTTTGTCTAAAGTTGTGATGCATTCTGCCTTTGAAATAGCTGCATCACTTGTCAATATATTATGTGGCAAATGTGATAAATCTAGAGGAGTCACGAGATCAAAGTCATACACAACCTTAAAAGGTGAACAATGAGTGGTGCTATGTATTGCTCTATTATATGCAAACTCTATAAAAGGTAGAGTCTCCTCCCAAGCCTTTAGATTTTTAGAAATTAGTGACCTAAGCAAGGTTCCCAATATTCTATTAACCACCTTGGTTTGTCCATCAGTTTGAGCGTGACAAGTTGTAGAAAACAACAGTTTTGTTCCCAATTTTCCTCACAGAACCTTTCAAAAATGACTTAAAATTTTATATCTTTGTCACTAACAATGGTTTTGAGAATGTCATGGAATTTAACCACCTCCCTTAAGAATAGATTAGCTATGTTAATAACATCATATATTTTGTTATAGGGAATAAAATGTATCATCTTACTAAACCTATCAACCACCAAAAATGCTATCATGATGTCTAGTCTTTGGTAATCCTAGAACAATATCCATCCTAATATCAACCCAGGTTCATTAAAAACATCTAAAGGTGTGTAAAGACCATGTAGTTGTGTCTTAGACTTACCTCCTTATATTTGAAACATTGTTTGCGAACTTTGTTCACATCTTTTCTCATTTTCAACCAATAAAAGTACTCACAGAACATGTTGTATGCTTTAAATTCTCTAAAATGTCCCATGAAAACATGCACAATTTATTTTATGTTTTTACTAT
Source organism: Telfairia occidentalis (assembly GCA_026257165.2). Taxonomy (NCBI): domain Eukaryota; kingdom Viridiplantae; phylum Streptophyta; class Magnoliopsida; order Cucurbitales; family Cucurbitaceae; genus Telfairia; species Telfairia occidentalis. Next base: position 6,938 of record JAOANK020341536.1, on the reverse strand, counting down.
ATATTTTTTAGTTATTTTCATACACACATTTTTTTTACTTATCATGTGTATTTAAATATCCATATTGCTTTTAGTTATTTATTTTTAAATTAAATTGGTAAGATAAATTTTATTATGGGGCAGTTGGAAAATAGCAAAACACATGGTCAAACTTGTAAATCTAGTAGTGATTTTTTGAAATTTTCAAATATAGCAAAAAGACATTAAATCTAATTTTTTTTGTTTTTTACTATTCCAATTTTACCCTCATTAGTATATCAGTATTATATCTGATATACTTTATATTTGGTATATATCAGTCAACTAATATATTTGAAATAAATTTTTAATGACTATTGATATTCTATTGATACATTGATGTTATATTTTAGGGCAAATTACACAAACCACCATTGAAGTATGATGACGGTTAGGATTGCACCCCTAAACTTTTAATTGTTAAAATTATACCCTCAAATTTTCATAAGTGAAAAAATCACACCCCTAAACTTTTAATAATAAAAATTATGCCCTCAAACTTTCACAAGTAAACAAATTATCTCCATAAACTTTCAATTATAAAAATTAAACTCCTCAAATATTCATAATTGAAAATTTGAACAAAAAAATGGATGTATTGGACTCTTTCTATCTTATGTTGCCTCCTCTCTAGCAACTTTTACAAGTTAAAAATTGGCTCGTCCTCTTCTGCTTTTGTCCTGCAACAGTAATTACCATTCCGCGGATTGGCAATCAGATTGATCTGATCGCGAGTTGGGGCAGTAGGGCAGTAGGGTTTGGGGAGTCATCAGTAGAGTGGTGGGCATCCATCGATGTTTGGAGATGATAGTGAGAAGTGTTTGGGGCTTCTGTTATAAGGGTTTCTTCAATGGTAGAGGCTGCCATTAGAACTAGATTTTTTGTTCCTTTGGTTGCTAGTTGCAGTGATAACACTCTTTGCCTTTGATCTCGCTTTGGGGACCTAACGCTACTTTTTTTGTTTTGTTGATTAGGGCTGTTTCTAATCAATCCTCTAACGGAGACTCATCCTATTACAAGTTTGCTCTTTGGAGTTTTTAGGATTGTATTTTTAAAATTTTAAGAATTATTTGATAAGATTCCAAAGTTGATTGGAGGAAACGTGAAATAAGAGAGACAATTAGATTTAGTTTTTTCAATTATGAAAATTTGAGGGTTTAATTTTTTCAATTAAAAGTTTAGAGTGTAAGTTTTTTATCTGTGAAAATTTGAGGGTCTAATTTTTCCTTTTGAAAGTTATTTTTCACTTATGAAAGTTTGAGGGTTTAAATTTAACAATTTAAAGTTTAAGGATGAATTGTAATAACCACCATACTTCAAGGGTGGTTTGTGCAATTTGCCCTATATTTTAAATGAATGTTGAATGTGTGTTGATAAACTATGATACACGAATATAATAAGTAGTATTGTATTTTGAACGAAAGACGATATACTATTGATACACTAGTGATGTGCTTATAATGCATTTTAAAAGTACTGATAGACAATTGAAATATCAATCTTATACTAAGTATATCATTCTGAATGATAATATACTTCATATTTGACATATTAACAATATCGATGATATACTTTTTTTATCTCCAAATCTTGTATATCAGTCATCTATTATACAATGATATACCCTCAAAATTGAAAAACCAGAATAGATTAACTAATATACTTTATATATGGTATACATTAATTGACACAATTAATGCAATTAAGATATACCATCAAAATCAGGTAAAACATTCAAAAACATTACATAACATATGCCAAAACCTAAATCAGACCATCATAATTGAACTAGTTGAATGACAGCAACTTCACGTCAAAATGAAGCAAAAAAAAAAAAGTAATCTTCACTATAATAAAACAAACAACATCCACCATAACACAACTAAAGACTTGGTATATCAATTCTACAAATGACATGCTTCATATTTGGAATATCAATTGATTGATACACCGTATATAAAATATATTAGTAAACTTATATACTAAATATACAGTATATTAGATCGACCTATTGGTACCAAATGAAAAAGGATATCATTGCTTCTTTGTTTATTTTGTCCACATGAATGAAAGATTGAAGAAGATGATGAATGACTAAAAAACAAGCAAGAATAACAAGAAAATAAAGAAGGAGATATAGACGAAAAGGGAAAAAAAGGAAAATAAAAACATTGTAACAGAAGTGAGAAAATAATTACTTTTAATTTTGTGATTGAATTAAATATTGAAGTATATTATTGATTTATCTATAAGCAGTATATCAATGATATTAGTTGCTATTATGTATATATTTAGATCATAGTAGGTATATCGAGGATATTAGATGTGTATTGGTATATGAACGATATACTTCGTTTTCTATTTAGTGATTGTTTGTAGGCTCATTTTCTATTATGACCATCATTAATGAACCATATAAATAGATTAAAAAAGATCAATAAGCGATACTCAAATATCATTGTTAAAAATAAAGTAAATCACTAAAAACAATATATGAATAATGAAGAATATCAGTGATATACTATAGCAACAATATATCAGTGATACACTATGGTATCGATATATCAGTGATATACTATAAAAATGGTATATCAATGATATACAAGGGTAGAAAAGGAAATATTTTAAAAAATTTAAACAAGCCCGAAATTTTTTTTAAAATTTTCCTATATTTGCAAAAAAACTATAAAAGTGTTGCTAATTTTGTTAATATCCTAAGTTAACTTGCTACCCATTGCAATTATTCTTTTATTATTATTTAAACACATAACAATAAAACTGAATAGTAGTTTCTCTCTAATAATTAAAAATATACTAATTCTTTTAGGTTTAAGTAATTTTATTTTAATTAGCTATTATTAATATCAAAATAAATTATAAAGAAAATATATTATTATTAATAATATATTTTCTTTATAATTTATTTTGATAATAATATAATATAAGGTATGACTAGTAATTTTCATATCATTTTAAATTGGTTAGAAATAGAAAAGGGTATTCTTGTAATCAACATATATCTTATTCTGATTCCAATAAAAGTAAACAACATGAATTGGTTTATGATTCTGATTCCGGACAACTTCTAGTAAACCGCATCAAATAAGATACAATTCTCATTCCGATTGATTTCATTCCAATTGATTTTAATTTCGATTCCTTCTTATTTCGATTTATGGTAAGTAAACGAGCCTAAGTGAAGAAAATAATTCATACCTTCTTGATAATGTATTGGCCCTCCATTTTCCTTACCTTTCTTGTAATGAATGATATAAGGAAGTGTCTAAATGATATAAGAAAATGTCTCAAGGAATTCCACCCAGTTAGCATGTCTTTTATCTCACCTTGTGTGGCTTTTGAAGTGCTTCAAGCTTTCACGATCCATGTGGATAACACTCTTTTGGCCACAAGTAATGTTTCCAAACTTGCAAAGCCCTTATAAGTGCATGTAGTTCTCTGTCATAAGTTGGGTAGTTATGTTGTGCTCCATTTAGCTTCTCCCTAAATAACATGATTGGCCACTTTTCTTGCATCAAAACAACTCCTATCCCTATCCCACTTGCATCACATTCAATCATTGAATGCATTTTCTTGTTTGTCCTACCATTCAAATTTCAAATGCTTTTTAACAAGTTCATTTAATGGTGAGACTATGTGTAACGGCCCAACTTCTAGACTTTGACCACTTAGGCTCACTACTAGCTTGCATGCTCTTAAATAAAAGTATTAAAAAGATTTTCCAAACTTGGAATCAAATTTCAATAAAAATAAATAAATAACTAAGTCCAAAAAGATACAATGAAAGTAAGCTGGGATCCTGAATTTAAAACAAAGGAAAGAGAAAACAAACACAATTTAAAATTATGACATTTAGTTAAAACAATGTAACTCCTAAAGTAAACACATGCGGAAGACTGAAACGTGCGACCATGACCATTATGCAACCGCTCCTCGTCATCTACCCAAGTAGTCCTTACTCTTACCTAAAAAAAATAAAAGGAAAAGGTTGAGTGTATAAAATATATCCAGTAAGTAACTTCGACCTCTGGGATCAGACATGCAACTAATGTCGGACCTACTCCCTAACTCTCACAGGAGTATACCATCTCGGGGCACCTTAGAGTACACAGTAGCACAAAGCACAAAATATATCTCAAGGAGGTTCTCCATTCAGCACTAAGCAAATATATACTATCTTATAGAGACACCTCAGAGCACACAGTAGCACAAAGCAGAGAATACATTCATGGAGGTCCTTAAACACAACACTAAGCAGAGATGGTATAACTTCTAAGTCATGAACATGCAACATACAATCCATAACTATGCATAGGTCCCAAATACATATCATAAAATATGAAGCCTCAGGCATCGAACATGCAATATTCCACTAATGCCCCTAGCATCCAAACACCACATACAACCGATACTCATGGCATACAAAAACCAAATAACAACCATATGCAAAATGCTTATCACACTAGTACATCATCATGCTCGATTCACAAACTATATAAGATAGGCATGATCAACACATAAAACACACAATTCAAACAAGTTACCAACCTAGCCTAATGGTTTATCCAGGAGTGAAGTTAATTACCTCAAATCTCAGGAAAATAGCTAGTGAAACTGAGGAAAATCGGTAATGGATTCTTGAAGCAACCTAGGTCCAAAATACCAAAAATGCCCTTATTAATTCCTAAATTCTAATTAATTAATAATTTAAAAAGGAAAGTTAGGGTTTTGAGGGAGAAACGACACTGGGAAGACACTACCCTTTCTAGAGCAATTGTAGCACACGCACCGCCGCCAAGCACCGACACTCACTGTTGTCGTCCCACCAGTGTCTTCTACTCACCGTCAGGAGTTCAACATCGCCAGAATCAGCCAAAAAGGAGCCTCCACAAGCAGCCAATGTCTCGACGCTTGTACCACCTTTGCTGCTTTCCGCTGCATGTACCATCTCTGCCGCGCGTGCCGCCTCACCTTCCCAACCCTTCGTTTTCCAAAATCGCCCTTTTGAAAGACCGAGAAAGAGGGGAAAACATGCTTAAAATAGGAAAAACCCAAGAAAACAAGAAGTTCAAGAACTCTGTTGGCTTACCTGTTCTGGTTGGGTTATGAGGAGGGGATAAGGAAGATGTCCTCAAAATTTGGAGCAAAACAGAGCTATAGAAGTTGGTGAAAATTGAAAAGAAAGAGGAAAAACACCTTGTCTTCACCGTCGGCGATCCCAATCGCAGATTAGCCTCTGCCGCCACCTGCTACTGCCTTCTGGGAGAGGGGTACACGTGAGGGAGAAAGGTTTGTGTGAGAGGAAGAAAATTTTGAGGGGAAGTTTGAAGTTAGCTTGAAAAGGAAGAAAAAAGGGGGAACATTGGGATGACCTATTTCTTTTTGGAATAGAAAAAGGGTTTTGGTGGGTAAGGTCCCTAAGGATACATTTATAGGGTTCACCCCAACCCTAAACCCTAGCCCTAAGTCCTCTAATTACAAGAATGCCATTATTTATTTTTCTCCTAATTTTTACTTAATAAAATTACCCCTTAATTTCGTTAATCACCAATTAATAATTCCCCCTCCAACACACATAAATAAATAAAATCAAGTCCCTTAATTACATAATTCAACAACTCATAATTTGAATTAGTTAAAAATTAAGGGACGTTACACTATGCTACTAAAATCTTTAATAAAACTCCTATAAAAACTAGCCAAATCATGAAAGCATCTTACCTTAGTTGCATTTGTTGAAGTTAGTCACTCTCGAATATTGTTTACCTTTTCTTCAGCAACTTTCACCCCATCCTTTCCAACAATGAACCCTAAGAAGTTGACTTGGTTTTGACAAAAACTACACCTTTTGAAGTTGCCATAAAGCTTTTCTTCTCTAAATTTAAGTAAAATTTTCTTGACGTGCAAAATATGTCCATTCAAGCTTTTTGAGCAAATAAGAATATGATCAAAGTATACAACAATTTCCCAACATAATCTCTCAAAACGTGATTCCTTAGCCTCATGAAAGTACTTGGCACATTGGTAAGGCCAAATGGCATAACAAGCTACTCATAAAGTCCAAACTTTGTTTTGAAAGCCGTTTTCTACTCAACTCCCAAATTCATTTGAATTTGATAATAACCACTTGAAGATTGATAACACACGAAAATGTGTTATCCTTAAGCTAAGTTTTAGATAGTTTTGTTCGATAATTTTGGTGCTTTCACGTGTTTTTATCTTAATTTGTAGGAACCGAGCATTTTGAGGCAAAAATAAAGATCTGGGTAGAGTCGAGTTGAAAAATGGGCTTAAGATGAGCTAAATCGGTTAAGTAACGAAGAAATAGGGCCCAAAAGAGTGCAGACCCGAGAGGCAGCGTTGAGACGCTATAACCGGGCGTCTCAACGCCGAAAATCTGGAAAAATTGGGGCTGGAGTTCATTAGCATCGAAACGCTGCTCCACAGCGTCGCGACGCTGGAGAAACATGTCAAAATAACCTCACAAGCAGCCATCCGCGCGCGCATCCGCACGCCCACACCCGCGAGCATCCGCGCCCGCTAGCTCCCAGCGCGCCCATCCGCGCGCTCCCACCTGCGCGTGCCACCTGCAGCCTCGCGTGCGACCCCCCCTGCCCGCGTGGGCAGCGTCTCAACATCAATGCTGTATTTTTCTATTTTTTGCCCTAATTTTAAATATTCCGTACATGCGTTGACCAACTTTGACCAACGTCTCAACGCTGACTTATAGCGTCTCAACGCTGCGGGCAGAATCTTCCATATAAGCTAATTTTCATTCCGAAAATGGGGAGGCCATTTGGAGAACCGAGAGCACGACTTGGAGCACAGTATTTCAGAAGGAGAGGGAGCTCCCCATGGAGTCTCCGGAGCAATCCGAGGCTCGGGATTGCGGGTCTTACGTC
>JAOANK020341434.1:0-14399 GCA_026257165.2 Telfairia occidentalis | reverse complement strand
TCAAGCAGAAAATAAAGAAAGCAAGAAAAATAAGAACAATCATCATAAAAAAAAAACAAAGACAAACTTTCAAATTAAAGAGAAAGAGAGGGACAACCAACATCCCTAGAGAACAGCTTGGTTCTTGATCAGTCTACTGATGAAGGGTCATGCTCTTCTTCATCTTTTTCGTCACGTAAGATAGGAGGGGGTTGGATCTAGAGATTCATGAGGTCATCAGGAAATGGAGGAAAGCCTTCATCAAAAGGTTTTGTAAAGTTCGCTTGTATTGCCTTCCTCAGTGGGCATAACTCTAGTAGGTCTGACATTGTCTTTCCTGGAATTCCAGACAATCCGTTACCATCTCCACTTGCTCCAACAATCGATGTATTTTGTTCAATAATCCTCCAACTTTTGCTGGTCCTTCATCCCTTCGCAGCCATTCAATGTTGGGCATGTCAATCACTCCCTTGTCAAACAATGGAATGTCATCTGGAAATATTTGGACTCCGATCTTTTTGCACAGCACAACTATAGTATTGGGGAAAAATAACTTGCCTAGTTTCTTTCTTCAGCATAAATAAGTTTTAGGAGCAATTATTTTTTCAACATCAATACTTAGGGAGCAAATAATTGCAAATACCAAAAAGACTCTATCTTTCTTTATTGTAGCATCGTGTGTTACCGAAAGAAGTTAAAGCTTGAGAAAGGATAACCATATGTTTGCCTCCATCTTTAAGAAAGTAGATTGAAAGTCTTGGCACCAGTTGACGATATACACCATTGTGCACCTTCAAGTCCTACCACACGAATGGCAGCATTCAGTTGCTTCGGTCAGGGAGAAATTGTCATTTTATTAAAGACAGCGTGAGGAAAGTCTTGTAGCATGAACAAGTTGTTGATTGCGCCTGGTGAATAAGAGACTGGAACTCCTCAGACTAGCATCTCATACCTGTTACTCTCATCCAGATTGGAATAAAATTCTCACATGATTCCTACAATTGCTGGTTCGATTTTCTGCAAAAATACTCCCACGAGTGATTAGTTATAGTGGTGAAAATATACGTGGGAGTGCTTTGTATGTCTCCATAAATCTGCACTCAGCTAGAAGATCTCTTTTCCTGATGTCTTCATAGCGTCGTCTAGCCATGTCATTTATCAAGCGATCATGAAGAGGTAGTTGATAATCTATTGTAGGTTCTGGCATAAGCTCTTGTCCCTTGCAGCGAGCCTTCTTGGGACTTGGTTCTACCTGAAATAAGTCCTTTGGTGTTTCTAGTGTGTTGTCATTCGCGAGCTTTTTCTTCTTCTTGCCTTTCTTCTTTCATTTAGTAGAGCTGGGTGTTTGTTCAATTTGTATTTCTTCGTTAGTTGTTCTTCCTCTGGCATCTCTGTGCCCCAATCTCTTCAACGACTGGTTAGTTTGTTTGTTTGTCTACGGTAGTAGGTAGGACTAATTCTTGAACCTCTTCTTAAACCTCAACTTTTGCTTTTGTAGGTGCTTCTGGAATAGCAGTTGGTGTGGATGGCTCCTCATCTCGCTCTAAAGCCTGTACTGATGTTAAGACTTCTTGAACGAAAGGTTCGACAACAACCAGACTTGGCGGTGGGACAGTCTTCTTGGTTTTCTTCTTCTTTTCTTTCTTCTTTGTGGGAGGTGGAGGAACGATTTCTTCTACAGGTGGCTGAATAGTTTCTTCTACAGTTGGAGTGGCTAGGGCATCTAACAATAAGTCAACATCAAACTCGCAAAGTTCTCTACTTTTTGTTTTTGGGGCCATGGCTATCAAAAACTTTAAGGGTTTCTTGCAAAAGGAAAAAGAAAGTGACTGAAGAAGACGATTAAGAAGAATAGAACCAATTAAACTTGTATATAACCAGTAATTAAGGGCAAATCAGTCATAAAAATTTAAATAAAATGCCTTAATTAATTTAGGCAACGAACAAAAATCCCAACGGTAGTGATGATTTACTGCGCTGTCAAAATCTTTGTGCCTTGAGAAAAGAAACGTTGGAGCATTTATTACGGTAGGTAAATTTGAATTTTCAACAAGAATTTCTACTCTACCTCCTCAATATCTTTGTTGCCTCAAATCTCGCCATTCTTCCTTTATTTTCCATAATTATATGCAAAATAAAAATGGAAAATCAAAATAAGAAAATTATATCAATTGAAATTGAAATTTTAAATTTTATCTTTAGAATTACCCACTCGAAATTGAAATTAAAATCCAAATCAAATAAAATCTAAATTCTCAAATTCAAATTCAAATTGTAACTGAAAATTAAAAGAGATAAAATCTAATCTAATTAATTCGGCTAAACTAAAGTTCAAATGCAAGATTTTCTAAAGATATTCCTAAAATAAAACAAAAGTCAAATTAGTAAAAGGGAGCAAAAAATAAATCAACATTATGCTAAACAAATGCTCACGCAATCTTCTTGGACTATCAAGGTGTTAGCAATTCGAGAGAAGTAGATTTTCTAAGAAAACTCTCTCCCCAATAATGCTTGATCCTCTGTCCATTTACATTGAAGCTTCTCCCATTGTTTTCATCTCTCAACATAAGAGCTCTATATGGAAAAACTTATAAGATTGTGAAAGGTCCAAACCAGCGAGACTTTAATTTTTTAGGAAAAAGTCTAAGTCTTGAACTATACAGTAACACTTGTCGTCCTTTCTCAAATTGCTTTAGGATCAAATTCATTCATGCCATACTATAGTCTTTTCCTTGTAGATCTTGGCATTTTCATAAGAGAAGTGACGATGCTCTTCCAATTCATTTAATTGTAGGAATCGCACAGTTCTAGTATTGGTGATGTTAAAATTCAAGTTCTTTAAGGCCCAAAAAGCTTTATGCTCTAACTCTAAAGGCAGATGACATGCTTTTCCATATACTAACCTATAAGGAGACATGCATAAATGTATTTTGAGTGCAGTTCTATAAGCCCAAAGAGCGTCTGGTAACCTAAAAGACCAATCTTTCCTAGTGGGGTTAACAACATTTTCTAGGATACCCTTAATTCTCTTATTCGATACTTCAACTTGACCATTAGCTTGTGGGCGATAAGGGATTGAGACTCTATGCTTAACACCATACTTTGCTAATAAGTTATTAAAGATCTTATTGACAAAATGAGATCTCTCATCACTTATTAGAGCAGGTGGGGTTCCAAAATGAGTAAAAATGTTCTTCTGAAGGAATTTCAAAATAGTTTTAGCATCATTTTGGGTACAAGCGATTGCCTCTACCCACTTTGATACATATTCAACAACAAGCAAAATATACAAGTTACCATTAGATGGGAGAAATGGACCCATGAAATCAATCCCCTAAACATCAAACAACTCTATCTCCAAAATGTAAGTCAGTGGCATCTCATCTTTGATTCCTATGTTCCCCTGCTTCTGGCACTCATCACATGTTTTGTTGAATATGTGTGCATCTTTAAACATCAATGGCCAAAAATATCTAGATTGCAATGCTTTGGCAGCGGTCCTTTGTCCTCCAAAATGTCCTCCATAGGGTGCTGTGTGATAGTGTTCCAATATTGCTGGAACTTCTGCTTGAGGAACACATCTCAAAATTCCATCAGCACATTGACTATAGACAAATGGATCATCCAAAAAATAGAAGCGCACATCATGAAGAAATTTCTTTAGTCACTGCTTCGTCAAATCTAATGGTAATAAACCTACAACTTGATCGCCGACACAAGGGAGACTACCGCAGTGTACGGGTCAGTTTTAGTATAGTGAATATGAGTGTGTAGTGTTGTCCCTGGGATTAGGTTTCTAGTTTGATTAAGTACCAGGAATAGTCACACCTCATTTTATCTAGGGAATCCATTATTGAAAGGAAAGCTAAATTACACTACTCCTACTCCTAGATAGATAAATGACACATAAGGAGAGCATGCCTTAACTCTAATTGACATGCTTTGTGACAACATACTTTACTAACGACGAACTTTTCTATAACCACGCAACCATAAGCTGGGATTAACTAATGTTTGGCTTCCTCTCTCGAGGTTACCTAGTATCTCACTGAGCACAGACTCAACCTCTCGGTCTATTATCCACACACTAGTAAGGAATTACGAACTACCCACTGATTATCACCCATTAGAAGACCCATTGTGATCTCATCCTCTCTCGAGCTCAGGAAAAACCCGCTTGTCATCACGATTCACAACAGATCCACTAGAGATAACGATACATGCTTTTATAAATTAAACCTCCACTCATCACGTTGGCCTACTACAGTCATGCGTTCGAGATCTAATCTAAGCCTTACTCTCTCGAGCTAAAACTTAAATCATGCAAACAATTAATCCTTGATCAAAAGATTTAAAGCATTAAGCATACAAAAGCATGAATGAATCATAAGGGATAAGAAAAAGGTTCATATAAATAATCAAGCATAAAAAACGTCACAATGCATTACAACGAGTAAAGGCAAAATCCCACCACTCAAATCCACAGCGAAAAAAAGAGACTCTCTCAAGAATTTACAAATCAAAACTAAATCTAAAAAGGTAAAGAAAACTTCCTAAGACGCGTGCCACCCTCGTTCTCGACGTGAGACCTGCAATCCTGAGCCTTAGATCGCTCCGAGGACTCCATGCGAAGGTCCTCATCTTTTGAAATATCGAGCTTCAACCGTAGCACAACATGGGGCTAAACCATGCCAAGTGCGCCTTCATCATAACATTGAGAAAATTTATTGGTTTCATAGTCCATCAATAAGGGATAGAAGCGAACTCGACAAAGGTGAAGGCGGTCCTAGACTGTTTGCCACAAACTAATGTGAAGCAACTACAAAGCTTGAATAGAAAGATCGCAGCTCTGAACCGTGTCTAAGTCCACCGATAAATGGTTACCATTCTTCAAGATCCTCTAGGGGGGCACCCCTGAGTGCGAGGACGCATTCAAAAAACTAAAGGAATATTTGTCCCAGCCCACACTGCTCTCAAAGACTGCTATAGGAGAACAACTTCACCTCTACGTGGCAGTGTCGGAGCACACGATAAGTGTGGCCTTGCTAAAGGAGGTGGGTCAGAAACAACTCTCCAGTTATTATGTGATCAAAGCATTGTTGGGCACGGAGACCAGATACCCGAGCTTGGAGAAGTTGGCTTGGCCCTAGTCACCGCGTCTAAAAAGTTGCTCTATACTTACAGGCCCATACGGTTATCGTTATAACTTATTAGCCATTTCGACAAATACTGCAGAAGTCAGAGTCCTCAGAAAGGCTATTAAGGCGGTCCCTTGAGCTGAGTGAATATGACCTACAGTTCCATCCTAGGACGACGATAAAAGGCCAAGCAGTGGCTGATTTTGTTGCCAAATTCACCATGCTCGAAATTACGGAAGCAGCATTCACTCCGCAGGCTGCCTGGATGCTACATGTCGACAGCTCATCTACAGACCAATGAAGCAGAGCGGGTATACTGCTCATAACACCCGACAACACCTGATGTGAATATTCCATTTGCCTCGAATAACGAAGCTGAGTATGAGTCCCTATTAGCAGGGTTGCGCCTGGCTATAGCCCTTGGCGCAGAGCGCCTCCATCTGAGCAGCGACTCATTGCTCGTGGCGAATCATGTGAAGAATCAATATTAGACGATAGATACCTGAATGGAGGCCTACTAGGACCAAGTGATGAAGCTTGTTGAGGATTTCGAGCTCTTCGAGATAGAGTAGGTCCCAAAGTCCCAGAATTCCATTGCAGACATGTTGGCTAGATTGGCGTCCGCCTATCGGACAGACGACCCGCTGGTCATCCATTTTGAAAGCCTCGCCTCTCCTAGCTTGATCCAGCCTCGAATGGTCGTGGCTGTTGACGAAGAAAAGCCCACCTAGATAAATTCGATACTCTAATTCCTGAAGGACGGTAAGAAGCCTCTTGACAAACACTAGCTACGACAATTGAGGCAAAAGGAAGCCAATTACTTTGTATTCGAAAGAAAACTCTATAAAAAGGGCTTCTCCCTCCCAGTCCTTCGATGCGTCGCACCGGCGAAGGCTGGTTATGTAATGACGGAAGTCTATGAAAGGGTGTGTGGCAACCATTTGGGACGGTGGTCCATGGCGAATAAAATCCTTCGTCAAGGGTACTTTTGGCCCACGATGGAGGGGGACGCACAAGCCTTCGTGATGGCCTGTGATCATCTCCAAAGAATAGCAGACATCCCGCGAGCACTCACTGAAGATCTCAGTCATATCACTGCCCTCTAGCCATTCGCCTAGTGGGGAATGGACCTCATCGATCCTCTCCCCATGGGAAAAGGCCAGACCAGGTTCACAATTGTCACTGTGGACTACTTTACCAAGTGGGTTGAGGCCGAACCACTGCCACAATTACGGAAGCTAAGGTAGCTGCACTTGTATGGCGCAGTATGGTCTGCTACTTTGGCATACCCCATGTAGTAATTACAGACAACGGGAAATAGTTCCATAATCACAATTTTTGAAAATTTTGTTAAGAAATGGGAATTAAACACTATACCTCGTCCCCTGCACACCCCCAGGCTAACTGTTAGGTCGAAGCCGTCAACAAGATAATAGAGAGAGGGCTGAAGGTTAGGCTCAAAGGCTTGAAAAGTCGGTGGGTCGATGAGCTACCCCAGGTCTTATGGGCATACCGAACTACCATCAGGACGTCCACTGGTGCTACTCCTTATTCGTTGGTATTCGGATTTGAAGTCGTGGTGCTGGTGGAAATAGGATTGCATTCCCTGCAAGTCCTCCACTTCGATGCAACTCTCAATGATGTCAAGTTGCACGCAAACCTCGACCTCCTCGAGGAGCAAAGGGATGCAATTCAGGTACGCAGTGTTGAATATAAAAATGGAGTTGCCTCATACTATAGTTCTAGAGTAAGACATTATTCTCTTTTATATCTCTCTCCATCTTATCTATTTGGCACACAATTGAGGGCTTATTTGGCTCATATTGCCACATGGTAGCCTCTCTTTTGGTCTTTTCCTTGCTTGTCACGTGCTGCTTTCATCTCAATTAATGAAATGCCACTTCATTGGTCTTTTCTTTCAACTCAGCAATGTCACAGGAATCTGTTTCTGTAAATAAGATGTCATAGCAAAATTAACAGATTATTACAAAACAGAATTGAGATCTTTGCAAAGCAGATGCAGCTAGCAATTGATTCAATTAAATCCCCATTCATTTGCTCAAAGTAAAACACAAGAGAAATACATATGAGTTTATATTAATAAATCACAATGTGATACCCTTTTGCTAAAAAAGGCACCAATTTAGGCCACTTCTAACTCTTATTCTAAGATTTACAAATCCCCAAACTGGAACCATTACTCCTTCCTAAGTAATGCCTACAACTTTCTTCTTCCATTTTCATCACTCTTTCCTGAGTTTAAGTTTCTAGCTAGAATTGGCAATGTAGTTCTTAAGCATGATTTCTCAGCTTTTCACAACACAACTTCCCAACTCTTTCATATCAACCTAACTACATGATCCTAATTCCTCTTAAACAAAACAGGGTTGCCTTCTGCTTGATTTAAAAGCACTTGGGAAGTTTATGCTATTTTGAATTTCATTTGAGGGCAACTTCTATACTAGACTTTTTTTACAACCCACAAGAGCAACACACTATTCCTCTACAATGCTTCTGCTTATCAGAAGGTGCATTTTACTTATGAACACTGAATTACTTCAATTCTAGATCTTTATTGCTTTTCTTTCTTTCTCTCAATTTTCTAGAGGGAGAGGATACATTGCCTTCATTTTGGCTTATCCCCATTTCCTTGGTGTGGGATATCCAACTACGAGCAAAGCATTTACACCTTATTTGCCTTTTTTTTTCATTTGATCAAAATATGCCACCTTTGTTTTGGCTTATCCTCTTTTTCTAAGTGCTGGATATCCAACTACGAGCTGCGAGTGTATCTTAGGTTAATACTCACTTTCACAAGAAAGGAGAAGTATGTCCAAAGGCATGTAGCTGCACCACCAAAACTTGAAGCTTTCATTGCCCTCAATAAAATAAGACTTCCGAAGAAGCTGAAGTAAGAGGAAATTAGTAGCTACTAAGGGAACGAGTCTCATGCAAACCCTCAAACTTGGAAAAACTATAGGAAAAATTTCTAAGGTAGAGCATCTAGAAGAAGGTAGTTTTATCAAGCTAAAAAGAAATTAGTTCCAAGAATTAGAGACACTTAGAAATAACGAGGTTGGGTTGTTAGAGCTAAAGATGTCATTCCAAAGGACACAAGCTAACTCAACTAACTGAACTTCTTCCAAGATAGAGAAAACAAAAGTGAAATTGGAAAGCAAATAGTCTGTTTGATTAATAACATGTAGATAGAAGGAGATAATACAAAAGAGTAAGAGGAGAGGGGGTCAATACATAAATAGAGAAAGGATAAGAGCACAAAATAATTGACCATACCCCTAAAAGATACAATCAACAAGAACAAAAAAGCACACTACATCAAGAAATTCTAAAAACAGAAATAGAAGGCCTTAACCAACAAGCCACAACAACATCATAGATAAACAGGAAAGAAGGGTGTCCAGTAGAAAGAAAAGTAAAAGATCAGCAAGGCCATCCCTTAGTTATCTTCCTCATCATTTTGGGTTTCTACATCGGTCCAGGTGTTCAAGACGTGGTTAAAGAAGTGAGGGAAATGAGGGTGAGTATGCTAAAAATTGAGTTGCGTGGCATTTCTGATTCCCACATCGTGCGAATGGGCATAATCAATGCTTCTCTTTTCTTCCCATGGTTCTTCATCCTCCTCCTCTAGAGGCACACCAACTTGAAGACAAAGAGCAGTGATGGTACTTGGAAAGAAGAGCTTGATAATCTTCTGTTTATAACAACTGTAAATTTTCCTAGCTACCAATCCACCCACATCTATTCTCATTCCCTCTATCACAGCAAAGATGAGCAACACACTTCAGCTGAAACGCAAAAGTCATGAGTGGTGGGGAGCACTCTGTGCTTGATGAAGTAAAGCCACAAATTGGCTTCTGGCTTGAGGTAAGCACCTACCAAAGTTTTCTTGCCTTCTTTGGAAATACATCATTGTGCATCCTCAACTCCTATAGCTCTTAAAGAAGCATTAAGTTGCTGTTCATAAGGATTTTTAGCCAGCTCATTGAAAACAGCTCGAGGTAAATTGAGGAAGTTGTACAGAGAATTGATAGCCTCGGAGGACAAGTTTATTACCTTTCCACGAACCACCAATTGGAAGCCCTCACCTTCATCAATATTGGGACAAAACTCTCGCACTAGAGTAGAATAAACACGTCATGGCTTCATGGTGAAGGTATTCCACTAGTGCTGTATAATAACAACAGAAATGGTAGCACATAAGTCTTTAAGTGGCATCTGAAATTCCATCTCCATTAAGAAACCATGTTTTCTGATCTCTTCAAATTTAGCTCTAGCTTTGTTAGTGAAAAACCTCATAATGGCGAGAGACTCCTAATGCACAACAGGTTCCTTACCTTTCCTTTTCTTTCCTTTCTTCTTGAATTTTTTAACAGAAAGGGCAAGGGTGGGTTGAGGTTCTTCTTCCTCTGAAGGTGTGGCCTCAGGTTCATGGTAGACATCCTTTTCGATGAGAGGGACCATACCTTTCTTGGATCTTGTTAGTTTAGAGGGAAGGGGACTAACTTGGGTAGGGGACTCCTTTACAGCCTTACTCTTTTTGCCTTCAAAAAGATTTTTCAACTTTGGGGCCATTAGAGGGAGGGAGGTAGTTCATGAGAGAAATGCTAAAAGGGGAGAAGCAAAATAAAACGACAAGCAAATTACTAAGAAAAATAAAAGGAGCTCGAAACATGCCTATTGAGATGCACTCTATTTATAGAAGAATAAAATGACAAACCTGTATTATCTTGGCAGCATCTCCATGCAAGAAAATAAGACATCGTGAACTTATTTGAAAAAAATAATGAATACCAAATTTTTTTAAAAAATCGTTTTCCAAATCTGCTGAAGCAATCCTTGCATGGAAGTGTGATTTGACTAAATATTAAAAAAAAAATAGTGCAATTTCTAGCAGCTGGTCAATAATGAATTTCTAGATTTCCTTTCAATACTACAACAATTCTTTCAAAATTGCTGATCCTCTTTATTGATTTTACCAGCTTTTTCTGCTCAACAAAACTTTCTCTCTCTACACACTTAAAGTAAAAATTAAAAGGTTCACCGGCCTCTTGGATTTTGTACAAATGTCACAGGGTGAAAAATAAAATCTCTTTCCCATCTTATGATGTTTTTCTTTTATAGAAGAAATCATAAACACAAGCACAATAAAAATTAAAGAGCAAAAATTAACACGAAGGCTAAAATAAATAAAAGAAAAGACTAATGATATTAACGTAAATAGAAGAAAGAGGAAGCTAACTAACTTTGACTGTCTCCTCCATGATCCCTTTTTATTGACTGTCTTTCAAAAGTTTAGAGGAATTTGTCCTACTGAATTCTTCTCCCCAGCAATGCTTTAGTCGTTGACTGTTGACTTTGAACTTCCAACCATCATGATCATCTCTTACTGTCACATCTCCAGGAGGAAATGCTTTCAGAATAGTGAATGGACCAGACCACTTAGATTTGAGTTTATATGGAAATAATCTCAATCTAGAATTGAATAACAACAACTTCTACCCTTTTTAAAATGTCATTTGATGAATCTTTTGGTCATGTCATTGCTTTATTTTCTTTCTTTATACATTTTGGCATTTTCATAAGATAGGTGTCTTAATTCATCAAACTCATTCAATTGAAGCTTTCTTAACTCCCCTCCAACATCAGTGGTAAAATTCAACTCCTCGAGTGCTAAAAATTATTTATGTTCCAACTCAAATGGTAGATGACAAGCCTTGCCAAACACAAGCCTATAGGAGACATTGCTAGAGGTGTTTTGTATGTTGTCCTATAGGCCCATACAGAATCTTCCAGCTTTAATGCCCAATCTTTTCTATTTGGGTTTACCACCCTTTCTAGAAATCTTTTGATCTCTTTGTTGAATACTTTAGTTTGTCTATTGGATTGAGGATGGTACAGAGTAGATATCTTGTGCTTAACATTGTACCTAACAACAACTTGGACAATAATTTGTTCATGAAATGAGTCCGTTCATCACTGATCGACACCTTTGGGGTGCCAAACCTTGTGAACGAATTTGAGAACAGTTCTTGCATCATTGTGAATGCAAGCTACAACTTGTACCCACTTTGAAACATAGTCACAAGCAATTAGGATATAGTAATTTCCAAAGGAAGGGGGATAGAACCCCATGAAATCTATGCCCCAAACATTCTACCTCCAACATTATCTCTAAGGGCATTTCATCTCTTCTTCCTATATTACCTACCATTTGACATTTATCACAAGTTTTACTCAAATAGTGGGCATCCTTAAAAATAGTAGGCTAGTAATATCCCCACTTGAATACCTTAATTAGTTGTAGTTCTTTGTCCTTTGAAATGGCTTCCATATGGTTATTTGTGACAATGATCTAAACTGGAGGGGATCTCTTGTTTTGAAACACACATTTGAATCATTCCATATGCACATTGTCTATGTAGGTAAGGCTCATCCCAGTAGTAAAACTTAGCATCATGCTTGAATTTCTTCCTAGTGTAGTCATTTCTGGTGGTTGAATTCCACAAGCAAGGTAGTAGGCTAAGTTTGTAAACTAGAGGGCTACCTTGTGAAGGGTTGTTCCTACAGCAAATAGCTGCTCATAAGAGAAATTAACTATTATATCCAACTTGTCTTTTTGTCTTTGTATCCATGAGAGATGGTCTGCTATAACATTTTCAATCACTTTCTTATCTTTGATTTCCACATCAAACTTCTGCTTTAGCAGTATCCACCTAATCAGTTATGGCCTATCATCTTTATTATTGAGCAAGTATTTGAGTGCAGCATGGTCAGTGTGCACTACAACTTTAGTTCCTATTATATAAGCTCTAAATTTTTCAAAAGCAAATACCACTGCCAACAATTCCTTATATGTTGTTGTATAGTTAAGCTGAGCTTCATTAAGAGTACTACTGGGATAGTAGATTGGATGGATACCCTTGTCTTTTTTGTCCTAGCATGACCCCTATTGCAAAGTCACTAGCCTCACACATGAGTTCAAAAGGGAACTTCCAGTTGGGTGTTGAGATGATAGGAGCTGATATGAGAGGTTTTTGGAGGGTCTTAAATGCTTCTTCACAGTCTTTCCCAAACTGAAATGGTCTATTGATCTTCAGTAGGCTACACAATGGCTTGAAAATTTTTTAGAAGTCCTTTATAAACCGTCTGTAGAATCCAGTGTCCCCCAAAAAACTTCTAATCCCTTTCACTGAGCTTGGGGGTTTCATTTTTTCAATAACTTCTACCTTTGCCCTGTCTACTTGGAACCCTTGCTTTAAGACTTTATGACCAAGCACAATTCTCTCAGTTACCATAAAATGACATTTTTCTCAATTAAGCACTAGGTTGGTTTCTTCACATCTCTGTAATACTTTCCCCAAAATTTTTCAAGCAAGTAGAAAAATCTTTCACAAACACTAAAAAGTCATCCACGAACACCTCTACCACTAATTCCACTAGATCTGAAAAAAATGACCATCATACATCTTTGAAATGTAGCTGGAGTATTGCAAAGTCTAAATGACATTCTTCCAAAGGAAAATGTGCCATAGGGGCAAGTGAAGGTAGTCTTTTCCTGATCAGCTCAAGCTATAGTGATCTGGTAATAACCAAAGTATCCATCAAGGAAACAATTGAAGTCTTGCCCTGCTAATCTGTCCAACATCTGATCAATGAAAGGTAAAGAAAAGTAATCTTTCTTGGTGGCCTTGTTTAATCTTCTATAATCCATGTAGACTCTCATGTCACTGACAGTTCTGGTAGGGATCAATTCATTTTTTTCATTGGTCATCAGAGTGATTCCTTCCTTTTGAAGCACACATTGCACTAGACTGACCCAATGATCTATTTCTTTACCACCTCTTTCATTGCAGGATTCAGCATCCTTTGCTATTCAATAGACTTGAAGTTTCCATCTTCTATATTTATCTTATGCATGCAATATGATGGAATAATTCCTTTTATATCACCTGTTGTCCAGCCTATAGCTCCTTTGTGTTACTTCAACAAAGATAGCAAAGCTTCTTCATTCTCTTGGATCAGCCCAATAGAAATAATGATAGGAAGAATGTCCCTTTCTCCTAAGTAGGCATACTTGAGGTGATCAGGTAGTGGTTTCATTTC
The DNA here is from genome assembly GCA_026257165.2 of Telfairia occidentalis. Taxonomy (NCBI): domain Eukaryota; kingdom Viridiplantae; phylum Streptophyta; class Magnoliopsida; order Cucurbitales; family Cucurbitaceae; genus Telfairia; species Telfairia occidentalis. Next base: position 1,158 of record JAOANK020341434.1, on the reverse strand, counting down.
CAATTTAGGGCTTTCCATGAAGGATGGTTTGATAGGTTTTGATTCTCTTTTTGACAATTCAAGTGATTTAAAATGTCTACTGCTAGCTGTTTCACGAATTTTGTTGTCAGCTACAACATTATCATCCCTTGTTTCTACTTCAATTAACTCCACTCCCCCAAATATACTTTCATGTTAGAGTTTACTACATTTCTCAAACATTATCTAAACTAGATTATCAATAACTTGAATCTTAGAACACTATTCAAGCTGTGGAGGGCATCTCATCGCATTGAAAACACTAAACGTTACTTGTTCATGATGTACTCTCATAGTACGCTCTCCCTTTTACACGTCTATTAAAGCTCCCCTTGTGGCAAGGAATGGGTGCCTAAGAATAAAAGGTACCTCCTTATCTACCTCATAATCCAATTGATAGCACTCTAAAAAGTGTTATTTTAGTGCCTAAATTATAGAGGTTTTGTACAATTTTAAGTATACTTTGATGCAATTATTGTTGACATTATAGGAACTGAGTAATTCGAGGCAAAAATAAAGATTTGGGTCGAGTCAAGTTGAAAATGGGCCTAAGATGAGCTAAATTGGCTAAGTAACAAAGAAATAGGGCCTAAAAGAGTGTAGACCCGAGAGGCAGTGTTGAGACGCTATCATTGGGCATCTCAGCGCCAAATCTGGAAATTCTAGCTCTAAAAGTGAACAGGGTCGAGACGTTGCTCAACAGCATCGCGACGTTGTTGAATGGAGCCGCCACAGCGCCCCATCGCGCGCGCGCCTCGCTTGCACTGCTTATGCCGCACCGCACACACGCCCCGCTAGCATGCCCCATACCACGCACGCCTTGCGCACGTCCATACGACACATCTGCTCGACGCCGCCCCAGGCGCGCGCCATGTCCTGCTACACAAGGACAACTTCTCGACGCTATTGATTTTTTCCCGCTGAACCAAAACACGGATTTTACATAAGTGACTTAGGACCATCGTCGAGACGTTGTCTTATAGCATCTCGATGTTGTTGGCAGATCAGTATAAAAGCATTTTTTTCACGATTAAGGCTGGGAGAACATCTTTTGGGGTGCGGTTCTAGAGATCAGACAAAGTTTATTCCTTGAAAAATTTTGAATAAAAAAACTAAGTGTGCACGTTTATAGAAAAGAAA
>JAOANK020341332.1:0-14405 GCA_026257165.2 Telfairia occidentalis | reverse complement strand
ATATCAGAATCGACGATATTTCGATTTTTCCCAATATATCGAGATCTCCCGATATTCGATATATCGCCGAAATTTCGTCGATTTTTTTCGATTTTTTATTCCTTGGTTATAATTAATTCAATAACAACTTTACTGAATAACTTCAGTAACAACTTTATTGATGATAGAATATGTTTACATGCCCATGAGTTTTAGGACATAAAAACGCAACATAGGCAACACGCATCCCTCGTAATTACCGTTTTTTTATTATTATTATTCACCTTTCTCCTTAGTTAATTTTTTACGCTAGAAAAACTAGTGTTTAAAGGGAGAGGAGTATACTACCAGAAACAATATAATGCACTTTACAATTTTTAGGATAATTTAGTAAGGCTCAAGAAGGACCAAAGGGATACAATATTCTCAAACTTAAAATGTGCATTGTCCTCAATGTGCTGGTCAATAAAGAGGGGGAGGAGGAGGATGAAATCGCCAACTTAGTCCAAGGAAACCTGAACAAGATTTATCTAGCAAACATAATGATCTTTTAATTGCTGGAACAAAATTTTCTCACGGGTTAACTAAACTAAAAGCAATTTCTTAAGACTAGGCAAAATAGGTGGACATAGTTGTATAGAAAGATCTAAACTCAATAAGTTTTCAACCCAAGATAACATAAACTAAGGCTCTCATATTAGTCCAATGTTGTCTCTCACTGAAAGGTGTATCAGATTCTACTAATACTGGATCATGAAGTTTGCTCAATCTTAACGATTCTATCCTAAATAGAGCAGCTAGATACTTGATAGAGACAGACTCATACCCTAACAAAAATATATTGCGTTGAAAATAGTAGGGTTACAAAATATTAGTGGAGAGTGGTCAAAAATTAATGGTAGTAGAGATTTTCTTTTTTCGAAATAAAACAAAAGAAGGAAGATATTTTAACTAACAGAAATAATTAAAAACAAGAGAATGTAGAGGAAAGAGACAACCAACATCCCTTGTAGTCATCAGTCTTCAAAAATAGGATTCTACTCCTTCGTAGCATCATCATGCACTACTAGGGTGGTAGTGTGGCTGAGTATGCTCTTCAACTTGCGCCTATTCAGATTGATTAGGTTCTGAAGCAAAACGTGATTTATTTCCTCTGGTCCTTGCTTCTTGCCTCTGATCTCAACGACCATGATTGCTTAAAGAAAACTTTATGTAAAATTTAATTTTCATGAAATAAACTATTTCAACTGTTCTATTGCTAACGTAGTCGCCCTGGTGAATCTTCTGAATTCTGCAAAAAGAATCTTGTACCTTTAATTTCCTTAAGTACAGTAAGTCAAATATATTATTTTCTCAAATAAAATCCTTGATTTTATAAATTCAAATAAATGAATATTTTGAATATATTTTTTCATTCTCTCAGTCGTAATATTTAACCTACCTTAAAACGCGTGAACTCTCATAAATACCGACATTAAAATAAAATAATTAAAAGATAACTAAGAAAATCAAATAAAATCTAATTTTTTTAAAAAAATTGAAAGAAAATTAAAAGATATGAAATAACAAAATAAAATTTAACAAAATAAAATCGAATCTAATTAAACGAAAGTAAATGAATAAATTAAATTCAAATTCAAAATATTCCTAAAAACATTCGATAAATAAAGCAAAAATGAAATTAGAAAAGGGAGCTAAAATTACTCATCATCATGCTCAAATATTGTTTATGCAATCTTTATGCTCTATCAATTGTCTCGCAATTGGAGAGAAGCACTTTTCCAAAAAAAATTCTCACCCAAATAATATTTGATCCTCTATCCATTGACCATAAAGTTTTTCCCATCTTCTTCATCCCTCAACATGGCGGCTTCATATGGGAATACTTCCAAAATAGTGAAAGGTCCAGACCAATGAGACTTTAATTTTCCAAGAAAAGGCTTAAGTTTTGAGTTGTACAGCAACACTTGTTGACCTTTTTCAAAGTGCTTAGGAGTCAATCTCCGATCATGGCACACTTTAGTCTTCTCCTTGTAGATTTTTGCATTCTCATAGGAAAAATGATGATGCTTCTCCAATTCATTTAATTGTACAAATTTCAATGCTTCAGCAGTTGTGTTCTCAAAATTCAGATTCTTTAAAGTCCAAAAAGCCTTGTGCTCTAACTCCAAAGGTATATGGCATGTTTTACCATAGACTAGCCTATAAGTAAACATGCCTAAGGGTGTCTTGAATGCAGTTCTATAAGCTCAAAGAGCATTTGGTAATCTGAAAGACCAATTTTTCCTATTTGGGTTAACAATCCTCTATAAGATTCCCTTAATCTTACTATTTAAAATCTCAGCTTTACCATTGGCTTGTGTATGATAAAGGGGTGGATACTTTGTGCGTAACACCATACTTTGCTAATAAATTACTTAGGATCCATACTTCGTCACTTATTAGAATGCGTGAAGTTCTAAAACGAGTAAAGATATTCTTTTGAAGGAACTTCGAAACTGTTTGAGTATTATTCTGGGCACAAACAATTTCCTCCACCCACTTTGATGCATAGTCAACAACTAGCAAAATGTAAGAGTTACCATTTGAAGGGGGGAGAAGGTTCCACAAAATCAATCCCACATACATTAAATAGCTCTATCTCTAGAATAAACGTTAGTGGCATCTCATTCTTGACTCCAAGATTTCCTTTCCATTGCCACTTGTCACATGTCTTGCTAAATAAGTGTGTGTCTCTAAACATTGATAGCTAAAAATATTCTGATTGCAATACTTTGGTGGTGGTCCTTTGCCCTCCAAAGTGTCCTCCATAGAGTGTTGTATGACTATGCTCCAGTATAGTTAGAACTTCTAATTGAGAAACACATTTTCTTACTATCCCATCAATACATTACTTGTAGACAAATGGATCATCCCAGAAGTAAAAGCGCACATCATGAAAAAACCTCTTTAGTTGTTGCTTCGTCAATTCTGAAGGCAATAACTCAGCAGCTAGATAGTTGGCAATATGTACAAGTCAAGGTATTTCAATATCTGTAACCTGAGCTATTGTAAACAATTCTTCATCTGGAAAACAATCGCAGATATCTAGTTGCTGTAGCATTTCTTTTGTTTGCTCAACTCTTGAAAAATGATCTGCAACATAATTCTTCCAACATTTCTTGTCTTTAATCTCCAAGTCAAATTCTTGTAGTAGAAGTATCCATCTGATAAGTCTTTGCTTTGCATCCTTCTTCGCCAACAAGTAGCGAATTGTTGCATGATCTGTAAAAACAACAAAACCTACAAGATATAGTCTAAATTTTTCAAATGCAAAAGCTACTACAAAAAGGTCATTCTCTGTAGTTGTGTAATTCAATTGTGCTTCATTTAAAGTTTTATTGGCATCATAAATTGAATGAATCATCTTGTCATGCTTTTGTTCCAGCATTACTTCAACAGCATAATCGCTCGCATCACACATCAACTCAAAGGGTAAACTCCAGTTGGATGATGAGATGCTTGGTGCAATGATCAACGCCTTCTTCAACACATGAAAAGCTTTCAAGCAATATGCATTAAACTCAAAAGATCTATTAGCTGCTAATAACATGTAAAGAGGTTTAAAGATTTTAGAAAAATCCTTGATGAACCTTCTTTAAAAACCTTCATGGCCAAGGAAACTCCTAATTCCCTTAACAGAAGTTGGTGGTTCCCTTTTCTCAATAATTTCAATCTTGGCTCTATCCACTTCTATTCCTTTTTCAAATATTTTATGGCCTATGGAGTGGCATTTTTCTCAATTTAAAACAAAATTTGTCTCTTCACATCTCTTTAAAACTCTAAACAAGTGTTGAATGAACTCCAAAAAACTAAAAAATCATCCCTCAACATTTCCATGATTGATTAAACTACATCAGAGAAAATAACCACCATACACCTCTAAGGCATCCTTCTAAATGCAAATGTATCATAAGGGCAAGTAAAGCTAGTCACCAAGGACTATGTTAATTTGTTTATAACCAAAATAACCAAGTAAAAAACAATAATAATGCTGACATGCGAGCCTATCTAACATCTAGTCAATAAAATGCAAAGGAAAGTGATCTTTACGCGTAGTTGTGTTTAGCTTCCTATACATATACATACCCTCCAATCTGTCACTATCCTAGTAGGAATAAGTTCGTTTGCTTCATTTGTGATCACAGTCATTCCTTCTTTCTTGGGAACGTATTGAATAGGACTGACCCAATTATTATCTGCAATTGGACAAATAATTCAAGCATCTAACTATTTGATGACTTCTTTCTTCACAACCTCTTTTATAGCAACATTAAGCCTTCTCTACTGCTCCACAGACTTAAAGTTTTCATCTTCTAAATTGATATTATGCATACAAAAAGATGGATTGATACCTTGAATGTCTGTTAGAGTCCAGCCAATTGCCTTCATGTATTACTTCAACAGTTTAATTAATTGATCTTCATCTTTTGGCAATATATCTACTAAAATAATGATTTCAAATGTTTCCATTTCACCTAAATAAACTTATTTCAAATGCAATGGCAATGGTTTCAACTCCAGCTGTGGTGGTTCTTCAATAGATGGCTTCATGGGTGGAGATTTTCTAACATTCAAATCTAAAGTTTCAAATGTTTTTTTATAATATGAAATCTCACATACCTTTGTATTTTCTGTCTCAAAATAGTTGCCCTCACATTCTGCATCCATAGGCATACCATCCCCAAATTGCTAAACGTGTTGTTCTTGCAATTCTGTCTCAAATGCATCTTCAACAAATTTCTCCCACAATTGAATTGTTGAGCATTCCTCAACCTCAACTGGATATCTCATGGCATTAAATACACTGAAGTTCACCTCCTGGGCATGCACTATCATGGTCAATTCTCCTTTTTGAACATTGATTAGTGTCCTTCATATGGTTAGGAAGGGTCTTCCCAAGATTATGGCACGTCTTTGTGAACTTCATAATCCAGAATGATGAAATCTGCTAGGAATATGAACTTGCCAACCTGCACTAGAATATCTTCAATCTTACGTTCAGGATATGTAATTGACCTCTCAGTTAATTGAAGTGTGATAGTGGTAGGTCTCGCTTCTCCTACTCTTAATTTCTTGTAGATGGATAATGGCATGAGATTGATACTAGCCCTAAGATCACATAATGCTCTTATCAATTCTTTCCCTCTAATTGACATAGGAATGGTGAATGATCCAAGATCCTTAACCTTCTGAGGTAGCCTATTTTTTAGGACAGCAGTACACTTTTCAGTCAAAGATATTGTTTCGTATTATCCCAACCTCTTTTTCTTAGTCAAAATATCCTTGAGAAATTTCACATGATTTGGCATCTGCTCTAGGGCTTCTACTGACAGTATGTTTATGTGAAGTTGTTTTAGTACCTCCAAAAAAATTTTAAACTGGACCTCTTAAGTTTTCTGCTTGAGTCTTTATTTGATATGGAGGTGGTGGAAGTTTGAAAGGGACAACATGGGTGGATCTCTGAGATTCCACAAGGTTTGTTTGAGGAATTATTACATCTGCTTCATCTCTATCTTTGTTTCTTCAGCCCTTACCTTAGTGCTTACGCTCTCTTGCTGATCAACAAAATTTTGATTCACACTCTTTTTTTGAGGCAAAGAACTTGTTCCAGCCAAGAGCTTTCCACTTTTAAGTTCTACTACTCGTACTTGCTCTTTACTTGCCCTTTTCCATAGAAAACACATGACTCAATTATAACTTGATTCACAGTAGTGTTCTGCAATGTAACATTTCTTAAGAGTAGGATTTTGATCATGTTTGTCAAAGAAACGTTGTCTGCCCTAATGGATGTTAGCACATCTACTTTTGTTCCTCCTTGTGGTTTTCTTCTAGGATTTGTTCTTGCATCATACCATTGATAACTATTGGTTGATATCCTTTCCAAAATCTCATATGCTTCATTGTAAGTTCTTGACAATAAAGCACCATTTGATGAAGCATTTACCATGCTCTGTGTAACTGAATTTAAACCATTGTAAAATGTCTCAAGTTGAACACAATAACACAGACCATGGTGAGGGCACTCTCTAAGAAGTTCTTTATACCTTTTTCAAGCATTACTAAAAAATTCATCCACGTATTGCCTAAAAGATACAATTTTTGCTCTAAGTTTGGCATTCATTGTAGGTGGAAGATACTTGGTCAGAAATCTCTCTACTAACTCATTCTAGGAGGAGATGAATCCTAGAGCAAATGTAGTTAACCATGCTTTTGCTCCATCCCTTAAAGAATAAGGGAACAGAGATAATCATAGAGTATCCTTAGAAACTTCCTGAATCACAAACGAATCACTTACTCCCAAAAAATTCTTCAAGTGTAGATGTGGATCCTCTATAGGTAACCCATGAAATATAATTGTTCTACTGTTTGCAACATCTGGAACATAACAAGCTTCATCTCAAAATTTACTGCATGAATATCTATCTTGACTGTCCCTGGATTTAGTTCATCGAACATAGGGACTGCATAGTCTCTGATGGCTCTTTCCCTGACATTGGCTAAAAAATAGGGTTTTCAACCTTATCCACTGGTCTAATTTATTGTTGCATTGCTACTCCAGATAGTGGAACTCTTCCTCTGTTTGGTTGTTGATTCACCTGCTCTACAAATCCTTCAGGAGACATTGGGTGTTGTTCCATCTAATTTGCTCGATTTCTTAACTCTCTTCTCTTCTCCGGAAAGTCCTCTTGATTTCTAGATCAAATTCAACTTCCACATCAGAATTATTGTTCATACACTGAGTGCTACAATCACAAAAAAAATTGAATCAATATATATAAAGCTTCAATTCACTACATGAATCAAATTCAAATAAATCAAAATTCAATCTAATCCCCAGCGGCGGCGTCAAAAAACTTGTTGTTTTGCAATGGTGAGTCTCAAATTTGCAATAAAAATCACACAAAATGATGGGCAAGTGTACACAGTCAGCAACAAGTAATAAGTATTTATATTGTCTCTACAGAGATTAGTGGTAGATTTTGAACTATTCTAACTTAACCTTTCAGTAAATTAAAAGAGTAACAAAGGCAAATGTTTGTTGAGTTTTTATAACTAATGCTAGACGAAAGTACATGACAAAATAAAAAGAATGCTTTGCAATTGTAACAATAAGAATGAACGGGCTTGGATTAAGATACCATGCTATTTTTCCTGAAATAGAATGTTGAAGCAAAAGAATTGAAAAATCAAATTAGATAACAATAATCTCAGAATTCTTTCAGATCTCTCAATTATCTTAAGTTAACTTTCATTAACCTATATGAGTTAAACATGTTGTTATTAGGCATTAGATGAACAATTATCCCTAACCTCATCACTTAGCCAACCGCTAACCTAATCTAGAGGCTAATGAGTTTTAGAAGCAATCTACTCCTCCTATTTTCTCCTGAAACATAGAAAAGATATTCATGCATGTTGATCAGACAGACATAAACATTAAGCAATCAAGAACACTTCTAAAACTATTAGATTCTACAAACTTTACTTCAAATGATCTGAATCAATTCAACAACATTTCTCTTAATCCTTACCCAAAGGTAATATTCATAGTACAACGAATGAAATACAATAACAAATAAACGAAAACAACAAACAAGTTCATTATGAAAGAAAACTCTAAAGAACTAAATTGGTTGCTCCACAAAAACAGCTACAAGAATCGTTTTTTCTGCTTCAACCTTCAATGGAGTTTCTGCCTACTGCAAGTTCTTCTCTACGAGAATTCCAAGAAGTGCTGAAATGGTTGAAGAAAAATTTGCTAAAGAATAAGTCTGAAACTGAAATTGAACTAAAACTCTCTAAAAACATGAGTTGACTGAACTCTAAAAACGAACTTCTTTCTTTGCGCGACCGCCTTTTTTATTTATGGGGCGACTGCTATGGGGAATTTTTTAGGCCAAAAAAGATTTTGATCAAGCCCTCTGAGGTTTTGCCAACCAAAGCCCTCCGAGATATCCTTTCCAGCTTAGAAATTCGGGTTCCAAGAATTTTAGGATTTCACCTGGAAACCTAGGTAAATCCATCTATCAATAGAAGAGATCAGGATACAAGATACGCAGCAAAACCCTTACTTTTGGCCTAAAATTATTCACAAACTCGATTTCTAACTTAAGCATAAGAGTGTGTGTGGTTTTTCGTCACATCTCAGTTTATTCTTTCTTGGTTTTGCAGGCACAGATTAAAGATTTTCCTACTTAAAAAAAATTCACAACAGATCTAAATTTGGGCATCAACATATATTGAATTAACTTTTGTTTTGTCGGAAATCTCCAAAGACTTTGACAGTATCAACTTAACCCAAGCAACACTTTAAAAAACTTATATATATATATGCATGTATATATATATATATGAAAGCACGAACGTGAAATGTTACAGACCTGGGCAAAATCTCTTTTGCTCGTATAAGCTCTTGCATTTCAACCCAATTGGGTCCACAGAGGTTCTTGCCCTATGCTTATTCATTAAAGGTTCTTAACCCTATGCATATTCAACAAGGTACTGGGTCCACAAGTAGAGACTTGATAAGAAATTTTGTTCTACCCTTGGCATCTGTGTATCCATCCCCATCCAAATAAATCGAGTGCATGACTCTGGCAAAATTCAATACACGCGTTAGAATAGGCATTGGAACAACTGTTGGATGAAGACATGCTTCATTTATGTCCTTCCACGCATCAACCACTTGCTTTTGAATTTCAACACAAGTCTCTTCCTCTGAGCAACCAAATTCCTCCATGTAACATTCCACAGCAGAAGCAAGATGTTCCCTTTCTTGCTCAAACTGAAAAAAAAAAGTAATAAATATAATTTAGTGGGCAATTACTTCAATTTTATTTCTGTTATTTTTAATATATACCTTGTGAGAAGCGATATCGTCCATGAGTCTGCAAATGGTTTTTGAAGCTTGAACTACTTTAGGATCTTTAGAAAGCCATTCAAGTACCTCAGTTGTTGTTATATCACCCATGCCAAGGAATGAAAAGGTTATAAGCAAGTCAAAGCCTGTGGTGATTAATGCCAATTTCATATACTCCTTATAATTTGGTTTATACTTTTGGCTTAACCATTTAGCTTCTTCAAAGTAGGATTCCGCCAGCTTTTTTATCTGTTAGAAGAAATAAAAATGAGAACTCTTATATACAGTAAGTATAAAAAGGGACAAAGAGAAGAGGAAAAGAAAGAATCTCTACTCCTTCTTTGGCCATCTGAATATGGTAGGAACTTTCATCCTTGCCTATCTCTTTACAAGTATCCTCATAAAGATCCAACATAGCTGTATAAAAAGGTTTCATGTACTCGGGGAGTTGATTAACCATGCTTCTATCCCACCTGAAAAATTAATAACATTATCATAGATATAAAGTTCTCAACTTGATTTTGATTGCGGGTTATACGCATAAAATGATATTGAAACAATGAAGCGTGGTTTTGTCTATTTTCTAAAAATAATATTAAAACTCTATCCAGTTTTGAAACACAAGCAAAGTATCTATTTATATCTATAGAAACTTTTAAGATTTGGCAAAATTTTCAAATATATTTTTAAAGAGTTGTATTAGTATGTAAATTGAAATTTTAAAACTAAAACTTTTATCAATTGGGATCGATTCAAATAACCTTTGGACGGCTGGAGTGAGGACTTGGAGTTCTTCCAATGTTCCATAGGCATCATATATATCATCTAAAATTGATGAAATAGCAATTATTTTGGTCAATATTTTTCTTCCAACATTGAAATGAGGCTCGAAGTATGCACCCAATGTCCATAAGTAGCATTCGACAATTCTATCTCTTACAAAAGGAAAGTTTGTTGGGACTTCCAAATTCTTCCACCACCTATATAATAAGATAGAAATATTATCAACACAAATCCAATGGTTAATTTAAAAAATAGTTAGGAATATATGTACGACAAAGTTAAGCAGTTAAATTTTTGGGTTTTCAACTTTCTCGCAAAATTACATAATTTTTATAATGAGTGTTCCATGAAACTTATATTATGTATAAATATGTCTTTCTTTTTTTTTTTGAACAGAATATGTCTTTGATTCTTAAAGTATTAATTCAACCATGGATATATACAAGTTCATGAATATTTATAGGTTAGTGAATTGAGCTATACTTGAGACAACAAGTATCGTCATAGTAAGATTTTAAGGAATAGATTAATAAAAATGCTTAATGTTACATCTAATTAAAATTAGATATACACCGAAAAAAGTTAAAGAAAGAAACTGTGGTCTTTCTTCCTACACATTTTTTGTCCTTGGTTTTACTTTTTGAAAAGAGCATATATTTTGTTAATCTTTTAATTTCTTATTTCTCAGGAATATTTCTACATATTGTACAAATACTAAGAACCACCAAATGATAAAAGTTTTCAAAGTGTCAAAGTAAGGATGTGTTTAGGATAACTTTAGAAAAAAAATACTTTAGAAATAAAATTATTTTTCTATGAGCTCTTTTTAAAATATTAACAATTTAAAGTGTGTTTAGTATAGTTTGTTGAGTAATTTTAGAAAATCAAAAAGTTTATTATAAAATTTTAATAGATAAAATGTACTTTAAATTTTTTTTGATTAATTTAAAAATTATTTTTGAAGGAACACAAGAAAGGTGGATTATCCAAAAATGACTTAAAAATGATTAACAGAAATTCTTTGAAATATGTAGTAAGAAAAAAAAATATTTACAATTAATATTATCACTTTTGAATGTAATCACATAAATTTATTATAAAAACTATTTTTTAAAATATAAAATATAAATATTATATTTATAAATGTGTTTAAAGTAGAAGTGATGTGAAACAAAACTATGAAGAATAAGCTCTTTTAACTTGTCAAGAAACAATTGTTAGAAGAAATAAATAGTTAGTATTTGCCATTTGAAAAAAAAAAATTATTGACATATTTGTAACTCCCCACACCAAAAATTCAGACTAGGATATTCGGCAGGCATTTCCTTGCATTCTTTGCGACCCAGCCACACTACCAACTTAACTTAAACTACTTGCGATAGTGAAAAGTTTTCCTACAAACCAACACGTCCTTTTAGCATGGTTTTGTCCCCTCACTCACATGGTTCCTAGGAGCATCCCCTGGGAGGTCACCCAATATAACATTTCACCTACCCAAACACACTTAGCTTTAGAGGTTCTTATGATTAAGCCACTTAAAAGAAAAGTATATCATGTTGGTATAGGTAATAACTATCAATATTTTTAAGTCTTTAACCATGCTTACGTAGTCTCAGGATCTCTCTCATTTGGATACGGTGAGGGTTCATTCACGTACCACTCTTCTATTCGAGTGTTACAATATCTCTATCACTTTCTTTAAACAAATAAATAACAACTTTAAAATGTGATATTATTACTATTTTATTAGAGTTCAATAGTAATTTGAAATCTCCTTTCTTGCCATAATTGTTGTACAAAAAAGATAAAGAAGAATAATAACGTTGAATTTTTTTTTATTATTTAAATTTTATAAATAAATATTTTTTTTATGTGGTCTTCGATTATCAAATTTGATTTTATCTTATTTATTTATTAAAGTCATGTGTTTGTATAAATAAATTTGACCCTATGCAAGTTCCTTTCCACTTTATGTGACCACACTTGAAAACAATCTCAATGATAGTGCTCTCCTCTATGGCTTTTTCTCCTATGTTGTAAATAGGACTATGAATTCCTTTACAACAAATTTCTAGCTTACAAAAAGCGAATATAGATTTTTTTTTTTAAAGTAGCCTTCAGTTTCATAAGGCTAAATATATAATTTATTTTATAATATTTGTGGTCTTTTAAAATTTTGTTTATGGCTTCATTTTTAGATATTTAATTATTTTAATAGAGTTTGTACTATTACTAAACATGGGATGAAAAATGATGTGTATTTAAAAATGGTAAATATGATAGAATTTGTAATTCTATTTTTAATTGCTCCATTTTTATAACAATAAGCCATTTTAGGTATAGTAAGTAAGTACTTTGTGAACTCAAAAAAAAAAAAAAAGGTAACTACCTTGTGATTTCACTCAATTCCTTCTGGTGAAGTTTTTGTAATATGTTGAACTCCAATTTTGAGAAGGTAAGCAAAGTATCGTTGTGGGAATGATCTTGCTGATAGATTACCATGTACTCTCTTGTCTTTATTATTGGTGCATGCTTCCTTATAGGCCATTTTAAGGCATTTTTAACTTCAGCCGCGAGAGGAGATCTCGACTCATTTACAATTTTTTTAAGATGTCTGGTAGTAAAATCAATAGCTTCTTCAAGTACTTCTTCTCCATGCCCCCTCATATGTGCTGCTTCATATAGGCTCAACATTCCTTTCGTATCAACCGCCAATGATTCGTTAAATTTTCCATTCTTTTCTATGAATTTTGAGAATATATCTGTTTTAAATTTAATCAAGGTGAAATAATAATAATTAGTTCTTCAATAAATTTTACCTATAACAACATAATTTTGATAATGTATTGTGAAAAAGAAATAATAGGTAAGATATCTTATATATTTGGTCAAATAGTTTGAAATTTTGACATTGAAAATATTATAAAACATGAGTTGATATATGCTATAGCTTTATATGAACTATTTGATTATTTAACTTACCACATGAAATTTTGTAACCTTGTTGTCTGAGCAGTCGAAATAGAAGAGCAGTGATATGAATATCTGTACCACTATCTTGACTCAATAAGATGCTATAAACTTGATGTATTTGTTTTAATATTTGATCAATCTCATTTTCAAAATGGTAAGATATACCAAGTCGTTGGATTGAATCAACCAACTTTAGCTTTTCCAAAGGATTTCTGACAAAAGCAACTAGCATCTTCCTTACTTCTTCTTTCAACTGTTCAGTTCTCTTTTTTGTTGCATCATCTACTTTCTAAAATTATAGAAAACAAATCCAAAAACAAAATATTGTTGTAAAGTTTAAAGCAAACATTAAATGAACACTAATATAATTATCAACAAAGGGAATTCAATTTACCAGTGCATCATCAGAGCCTGATGAAAGGAAATGATTCTTCCAAATACTGGGATGAAAATTTGCAGTGGAACGTTTAGTATTAGGGATGTCTTGGGCCTTCAAACTCGAAGTAGCAACAAATGAAATTTGAGAAAACATTATTTCCTTTCCAAAGAGAAAAAAGCTAACTAATTCTCTCTTTGTAAAAAGAGCTGTGTTATCCACTGAGTTTCAAATACGTTGGTGAGATATCTTGTGTTTATAAACCATATATTTATAGGCAGCTTTACATGTGGTTGTTGGTCCCATATTTCTATCACATAACTTAAATCATTGCATAAATTACTATCACTCGTTTATTGTTGACGAAGAATCTCTTATGTGATTTTGCATAAATTAAATTATAGGCAATTTATAACCACTTTATCTTACTTTTGCAAGAGTCTACCGTTCCTATCAAAACCAAATATTATGCTTTCAATTTGTGGGGCCGATAGCTTTTTTTAACTATATTTTATAACTATAATAAAAAAATTTAACCATCAAGTGGCTAGTAACAAAAATAGGTAGATACACCACATTTCCAACTACGATAGCTCATAGCATAACCTAAGGCCTAAGCATTGTCATCATCTAACTTGATCTTTATTAATTATTAATTAAAAAAATACAATATACTCAATAAAACAACAAAATTTAAAGGATTGGAGTAAAAGTCATCCTGGATTTTAAATGGATCATTAATTGTTAATTTTTAATTATGAATTACTTATTACATTTTTTTTTTTTGGTAGTTCAACAACATGTGCGGGTAGGGGGTTGAACTTCTTACCTCTTGGTTATGCTATATGTCTTATTAATTTTGAGGATTGGATAGTGACAATTTTTTAGCATCGGATCATGCCTTTTTTAAAATTAAAAAAATACTTTTAGTCCATTTACTTTCATTAAAATAATGATTCAGTCTTTCAAATTTCGTATATAATGATTTAGGCATTGTACTTTCAAATTTGAGTAATTGTAATAGGTAGCAAAATACTTAAGTATATTTGTAAATATAGCAGCAACTTTTAAGTTTTGCAAATATAGCAAATTTTTTAAATCATATTTTTTAAAATTTTAATATTCCAATTTTACCCTTCGTTTAAGTATATCATTGATATACATACTATCAGGTAAATCAATGATATACCTAATATAGAATATATCATTGAATACTACCTATAGATATACCAGTAATATACTTTGTCATATTAGGTATATTAGTGACATACGTAATACAAAATATATCAGTGATTTACTTCTTATAAGATGTATAAATAATATTGCTTTTTTTGTTATATAAAAAAATTGATGATATATTTCATATAAGATATATTCGTTGAATATTTTACA